>LSSL01000440.1:0-33071 GCA_001953115.1 Smittium mucronatum | reverse complement strand
TTGAATAAAAAAGCGCTTAGTTAGTATCTAAATATGTAGTTTGAATATTTTATGATCAAAACCGTAGTTAAATAAATAAATTCTCACCTCAAGTACCAATTCTCGACTCCGGAATCACTATCCGTTTTTCTCGATTAACTCCAAATCCACCGAGTCTTTATTCTTTTTAACCTAATCAGTTGATAATCGTACCCTTTGATACTTTTTTATTTTTCGTGTTATGCTGGTTTAAGAATAAAAATATATTCGATTTATCTTTACTAATCAACCTGTAGTATGTTATAGATATGGGGTGATATAGATGATATAAACTAGCCTAATCGAAATACTAATCCTATTTCACAATTTTCACCCAGTAGATAATAGTTATTCCTATTAGAATAAACTTACACCAAAGATTCAATTTTTATGGCTGATTAAAATTACTTTTTTATAACAAAATGATAAAGTTATTCATATTGGATAAAAGTAAAATGCTTCAATTAATTTGACTAGTTTTGTAAATATTTTGAAAATTTGACTAGTTTTTTAGATACTTTTAAAATTATGACTGTTTTTGTAATTATCCCTAAATAAATTGAAATACGTTTTACATAAAATTCAAAATTGAATTTTTATTTATCTTTAAAAGGGAGATGTCATAATTCTTTTTTGCAGAAGATAAAGGGATTTAATATTCTGGAAGAGAAATAATTTATAAATATCTCTGATATTTTAACCAGATTAGATTATTTGATTCAAAAAGAAAAAGAATTTTTTTGGTTTTTGGAAGAGCAAATTCTCAGTTGAGGGAAAATTTTTTGTAGTTGTATAGAGTTATGGAAGAAAAAAGTAAATAAATATATTATTACTTTGGGAAGAAGCAAATTACTTATATTGTAATGCTAAATCTTCTACAGAATTTTAGTAAATAAGAAGACTAAAAAAAAAAAGATTACTATACTAAACTTATTCAACTAATTTATTTAAAATAGATACATCGATTCAAATAGTAATATTTAAAACTTGAGGCTTTGTTTTAAACACTCCCAAAATATAATTATTTCACTTATCACCTTCAATGATAGTTCTCCCCTTTTCGTAAAATTATTTATATATAAAAACAATGATATCCAATAAAAAATACATTTAGAATATGATTAGTGTTTAGTGTTTTATAGATTTAATTTTTTTTTGAATTGAAAAAATTATCATTTAATCAAAATTTTATTTGATACTATTGAAACTAAATTTTTTTTCAACATAATCAAGTCAATTTAGATTTTTAACCAGAGAAATTATTTTTAAAGGTAAAATAAGACTATTTATATTCCTTTTTATTTTTAAAAAATTCAATTAATTTTTTTAAATACAAAGTAGGTTTAGTATTAAAAAGCGAGTTTACCAACTAAGATTTTGCAATAAATGACATATATATAGTAACGCCCTTATTTAAAGAGACATTAAATTTAATAAATATTGCAAAAGACAAACAGTAGCAATCTGCGTTAAAAACTAATAGTGATATAAAGTTCGATTTTATTACTCAGAAGAAAAATGTCTTTTGGTTTTTATCAAAAAGATCTAACATGCTTCACAAGTTTCCTGTGTTTGAGGTTGAAATAAAATCTAGATTTTCTGCAGCAAATTCAACATTTTTATCTGAGATGATCAAAGACGAGCCTAAAAATAGAAAATGAGAGTTAAAGATCTATTATTAAAACCAAAAGTAAAATAGGGATCGATTTAAACTATGCGGTTATTTATAAATATCTATAAATACGTAAATGAGGCCAAATCTTTGGTTCCGATGGAGGCTTTAAATTCATGAAAGTTTATATTTCCAGAGTCAGAGATGGAAATGGGGTTTTAGTTTTGGAACACGTTAATTTAGGAGATGAAATAAGGTTTAAAAGAACATAAATTTCCTTTTCATCTCAAATACATGCTCTAAAATATAGCAACAGTATATTTTAGCTGATTTCATTTACTTTTTTTCAAATAAATGCTTTGAAAACATCCTAATTATATCTCCCAAAATAAATGTAAATAATAACATATCGATATTGGCTCAATCAATAGTTCCAGTTGAGAATATAAAAATCTGGATTTGGCTCTTTATGAATTTAAAAAAAGCAGATTTACTTATCTGAATCAGTAAAGTTGTCTCGGATAGATATAAGGGGCTTCTAAAGTTTGCAAAATATGTTTCCAGCTAAAATATAAGAGATTTTTCTTGTATAAGACATAAGCGGTTTGATTTCTCTAAGAAAATCGGAAGAAAACCCCCTAAAATACTTTTGGAAGCATCAAAAAAATTTAGGAAATTTGAATGAAATACATATGTAGAAAATATTATATGCTCAAAAAATGGAAAAAAAAATAAAGGATTGGGTATACGAATGAAAGAACTGGGTTATGTTCAAGATTCTTTGCTTTGAAACCAAGTTTTGGATCCGTAGCTTCAAATGCTATTGAAGCTTTTTTTTCTGCTATAAAAGAAATAAGATCTTTTCTTCATTTAGATACCTTGATAAATTTGGAAAAATATGCGATCGAAAAAAGATAATAATTGTTTAATTAAACTTACTTTATTTAAATAACTAGAAATATTTGTATTTATTAGATACAAAAGGTAATCATGCGGAATTTGTACTAAAAAATTAAATTTTCTTCCAATCGTTCAGGAAAAGATTGAAATAAATTTTTCCGATAGTAGAAAGTTAACGATTGAAATAGAACTACTGATAAAACTGTCATTGTTTTGGAAAATTTACACAAAGAATCTTTTATTGCCAATTTTATAAACAATACTTTTACACGTGGAGAGTTCCAAGAGTTCAGATTTCCATGTACTCATGATATTTACGCAGCGAGATTCTTTCATATAGAGATAACTCTTCTGATAATGAAATATTTAACTTTTATTGAGTATCTACATATGTACTCAGGTAATAATAACTGCATAGTGACAATTTTTTCCATGTTAAAAAACAATGGAGACTATTTGCTTGGTTATCTCATGTGAAGTTTACCTCGAGGAAGATCGCGAGGAAAAAGAATAGAATCACAATCAATTTTAACTGTAAAAATCAAATCTAATAGGAAAAAATATGTTTGAAGAAAATGTATGTGTGATGTGCATAATTCAAAAACTAGCAAGTTGTAAATTTATAAGCCATAATTATGTTTTATATATTTTATTAGCTTATCAATAAAAAATTTAAAATTTATACTATATTGGTATCCATAAAATTTTTATATCCAAGTTTTTAGACTTAAGAACAACTTTAAATGAAAAGTTTTTTTTATAAAATAATCGACTTTTTCTTAAAGCGAAATCAACGGAATTAAAGTTTGAAATTCCTTATGTTTAATACAAATAAATAATAACAAAAAAAATATTTACACTTCGGTTCAAAATTTAGAGACATCAATGCAATGACTCAAATTTTGTTTTAAAAAACGATTTATATATGATACTGAAATTTTTAGCTGTGAAAATACTTTATTTCTGGTCAAAAAACTTTTTTGTGTTAATAAAGTTTCGATTTAAATCAATATTTCTACAAATTTTGTTTATTTTAGGAGATTTCATTCTTTTGCCTCAGAAATTAGAAAAAAAATTTCAGAATAAATTTCGAATTAGATAGAGATGACTCTTTTTGGTTTTAATCCATTTTTTAAATCATACTCATCGACCATTTTGACATTTCAAAAGGTCAAAATGGTTAGCTTATAGCTAAGATCAGTTATTTTCAAAATTATTATATGTAAAAAATCAAAAGTTTAAAATTTTTACAATGCTTACATTCTTTCATTTAGATTAAAAAATTATTCTAATATCAACCTCATTAAAAACACATTTCAAATTTTAAAATTGAGAAATTGTTGAATTTTCAATATTATACTGTCATATTCTTCAAAGAGAATTCGGTATCTATCTATATCTTGTTTCAATACTACGTTAAGTTTCTATTTGTTGAAATGTGGATTTTATTTTCAATATCTTATAAAATCAATAAAATAATGATTTATTATTTAATTGGGAGCTCTTATTTAGCCAAAGTTTATCGTTGATTTTGTACTGCTGATCCATAAATGGTCTAAGTGATGTAAAAAAAAAGGAAAATTTTATTGGATTTTTTTTTTTTTTTATAAAAAGTTTAAAAATAGGGGGAGAACTATATAAATTAAGGTGATGAGTTAAATTTTTTTATTTTGGGAGTGTTTAAAACAAAGCCTCTTAAAACATTGATATTTTATGTGTAATATGTTCATGTAAATAAATGAATTTTGTGTACTTTACATTATTGGAAGTGTTTTGATATAACTTTGTATATATATCCCCGATTTTTCTTTGAAAAGAACGAAATGTATACAATCCAAAAAGCCCTTAATTAATTAAACTGAAATAATTCTATGTTTAAAAATTTAGAACCTAATAATATAAAGAATAATATTAAAACTGCAATACAAAATTTTCTCGTATTATTTGTGTTTTTTATATTTAAAAACACTTTTAAATTTTTTCATAATAAAAAATGGATAAAAATTCAGATTTATATAATATTTATTAAAATAAATTCTTAAAAAATCGCCTATTCATTTTCAAGGGAAAATGGGGGGATTTGGGGGGGGGGGTTATAAGAAGAATCTTATGATGATATATTTTGATACATATCTCAAAGGTACTGCAGCTTAATGTATAATTTTTATTTCATAATAACAATTAAAATTTAAATATTTTAAAAATATTTCATACTAGGTACTAAAAATTCACAAAATCTCTTCTAGATTAATTTTCATTTTCCAAAAAATTTAGATTTATTTTGAACTCGTAGATTTCTTAAATTGGTTTTGTAAAACTACGGACATTTGTATATATGCTTTTCTATTCTGCTATAGAATTGCGACAGTATTAATAATAGTTTTTATTATAGAAATTGAAACCTTATTATCCACCTCATTTCAATGATAAAAAGTTTTAAAATCGAATAGTAAAGGGATTGGGTGAGGATAAAATAATTAGATATCTATCTTTAAATATTGTTAATACTTTTAAAAATGAAAGATTCTTAACAGTAAAGAGAAGTTTTTTAAAATTAATTTCTAAATTGATCAAATAAATTCAAAATTGACATAAATTTAATCTACTTGATAGATAAAGAACAAATCGAACTATTTTTATTGGTTTTACATAATTTTATTTTTTTATTTTAAAAAATATACTTGTAATTGAGGAAATTTATATCGATAATGAAATGTATCGAAATATTAGAAAAGAAAATATTTCAGAGGTGATTTTTGTGAAAAAAATGTCCTTTAATATAAAAGTTTATATATATATCTTTTAAATATTGTTTACTAAGCATTATAAAATATCCGCATAAGCATTTTTCTTTAATTATTAATTTTTTAAAAAATAAAAATTTAAAATCATGATGTAAGTGATGGTTTTTATATATATTTATTAGGAATTTAAATTCTTGAATACTATTATAATTTATTTTAAAAATTAAATTTTTATGTTATTAATTTTTTCATATATAAAATTTATTTATATTTTAGTAAATTCTAAGAAAAAACACGAGCTTTCGATCGTTTTTTTTTCGAGTTAATTAGTAAAAAATTTATGGGAAACAAAAAAAACTTTATAAGATGTATTTCAAATTATAATTTAAATACAAAGCAAGTATAGACCCGATTATTATTTTTTTTGTTTCAACTAATAAAAATTTCCATAAACACATGTTTAAATAAAATAATTATAGACTTCTTATGGATTAATACAAACTTTAAATGTATATAATTAATATAGTTTAATATTTTAAGAAATTTTATAATATCCAATAATTGAATATAGGATTATTACTGTTTTATTATATTCATAAAAGAACTGATTTATGGAAATTTTCGATTTCTAAAAAAAATAGAATAATTTTAAAAAAAATTATAACTATATAAGTTTAATAACCTATAAAAATCTTAGATATATAAATCAAAGTCAAAAATATCATTATATACTAATCGAAGAAACTACAGGTTTTATAAATTATAATTGAAGTTACTAAAAAAAATCTTTATAGACATACGATTTTTGAACTTTATAAATCATTCAAAATTTAATTTTATAAAAAATACTAGGATTATTTAATATTAAGTAATTAATAGATTATAGATTGAAATTCAAAGAAATATAAATGGATATGTGATTGCTGATTAATTAAGGATAAAGATTCTGATTTTTTATGATTTTTTTTACTTTTGAATAAAAATTTATTTGCACAATTTCATATTATTTTATAATAACTCTATTATCAACTAGAAAATTTTTCTATTATTATTACAGCTATTAAAACCTATATTTGGTAGCTAATAACAAATTTTGAGTTAATATTGAGTATTTAATTTGCTGTAAAAAATAGAAAAATTCATATTTATAAATTTTTTTTTGATATTATAAACACTTATGAAAATTAAATTTAATATTTTAGGATCTTTAATAATCCTAAAAAAAATTTAATAAAATGAAATTAGTTATAATTGTTTAGAGGGTAAAGATATTCTATATTTACCATAATTTTTTTTAACAAGGGAAAGGTTAAATTTTAAAATAAACCAAATTTAATTTAATCTAAACCATATTTTTTTAATTTGAATCAAACTGCGTTAATAAAAATCAAAAAATAATTGATTTGTCAAATTAATTAAAATAAAATGAATTTAGGCACTGATTTGTAAGTTTTAAAATAGATAAGATAAAAAAATATAAAAAAATACATATTTTTGAAACAAAATTTAAATAATTTATTATAATTAGAACTTAAAAAAATAAAAGTTTTCCGTTTCTCAGGTTGTGTTTTATATTAAGAATTTGGGGCAAATAGTTCTCGATCGATCTGATGGATTTCACTAAAAACAAAATGTAAAATTTCAAGAGTTAAAACTAATAATTTTTGAGATTATTTGTTATCATCTAAGAAATAATTTGATTATCCCATTATAAAATCATTTAGAGTTTTCAATTTTTTATTTTAATGCACTCTAAAAACAGGCTATTTTATCCACTTTTAAGTGAATAAATAAGAGCTTTTAGTATAATAAGAGATGTAAACTTGTATAAATTTAGATCTTAAATTCTCGTTATTTAATTTTTTCTATCAAATTTAACCCTTTCAGAACCGAAAGAGAAAAAATAGCTTTAATTTTTTCGTTTAATTCTAGTTAAAAAAATATTTATAAACAATTTGGTAATTCATGAAATCATTTCAATTTAGAATTTTATATACGCAAGTAGGAATAGGCATAAATTTGGACACGGAAAGTGTTAATTTTTTTTGTCTAATCTGATTTGAAATTTACCAATTTTTACCGAAATTAATTTTTTTTAGAGAAAATTATAAAAATAGTTAAATTTTCAAAATATTATCAAAACTAGTCAAATTAATTAACGTGATTTCAAAAAGACGAATAATTGCTAGTTTTTTTTTGAGAAATATGAATAAGACAGCTTTTAGGAAAAAAATTTACGACTCATTTTTATTTTCATTATCCATTAGCCCAAACTACAATGCGAAATAATTATTCACTTTTTATTCTATTTTGATCTATATAAGAAAATCTGACCATAGTTTTGGTCTAAATCTTTGATTTATACATATGAATTCCATCTGAAATTTTTGAAAAACCAGAAATTAATCTCTGAAATGATATTCATTATCATCAAAAAACTATTACTATATCCAATATACTATAAATGTATGGTTTTTGTTATTTTCCAGATTATTCCACTTCATTTTTTAAAGCTTATTCGATCTCTATGCATATTTAATTCCCCATCCTACATTGTTTCTCACTTTGCTTAATATTTTTAATTAAATTCTATCTGACTTTAGTTTTTAAAGCAACTACATTCTTGAACATAACGATAATTAATTAGTCCCAATTGTCTTAATTTCTACATTCTTAACTAAGAAAATATGTACATTCTTAATTTGACATATTTAAAACGCCCATTCTCTATATACATCTTATGTTTAATCGGGCATTTATATTGTTAAAATTGACATTTGTCACTTATGCTGCAAGTTTTGATATATATATAGCATTTTCAGAAAAAAATGAGCACTTTAAATTTATATAAGTAAATTTCAGTCAAAAAAGCTGATCATTTTTCAATCTAATGGTTGATAAAATTAAAAAATAAAATCTGGTCGTTTTTCAATTGATTATTTTCTAATTGAAAAAATGAACACTTTACAATTAAAAAACAGAACATTTTTTATTCCGAAAAGTGCATATTTTTCAAAGTCTTGTGATCATTTTTCAATTAAAAATGATTATTCGATTTTTTATTCAAGTGTACCGTAATTAAAAACGTATAACAATTAATACTCAGATTGATTCAATTTGTATTTTTTTTATATAATTGTAAATGAAGCTATAATGCAATACAATCTTAAAGCCGATTATAAGAACAAAAAAATAACCAATTTAAAATAAATTAAACAAACGCATGCTCAGTCATTGAAAGTCTGAGGTTTTTATTCAAGTGGGAAAAATATCCAAATATGTAGTTCTCTGCAATATAGCATTTCAGAAAAAAATGAGCAATTTAAATTTAGAAAAGAACATTTTACATTAAAAAGCTGATCATTTTTCAACCATTGGATGAAAATTTATCAATTCAACAGCTGATCAATTTATAAAATAAAAGCTGGTCATTTTTCAATTGATCATTTTCTAATTTAAAATATGAAAACATTAAATTTAAATAATCGAACATTTTTCATTTCGAAAAGTGCTCATTTTTCAAAGTCTAGTGAACATTTTTCAATTAAAAACGAAAAATATTTTAGAATATGTTGAAATTGGTTTAAATTCACTAATTTTTTTTTTCACAAATATAAAAAGGTTAAATTTTTATTTTTATAGACCTTAAGAGTCGAATTATTGCTATTTGATATTGATCTAGTCCACTTGATCATAGAAATTACAGGTAAAGATCTATAAAAATGTTTAATAGTTAAGAAAAAATCCACATTTATTATATGGTGATCATTTTTACTTGAAAAATGGTCACTAGACTTTGAAAAATGTTCGTTATTAAATTTTAAAGTGTTTATTTTTTTAATTAGAAAATAATCAATTGAAAAATGACTAGCTTTTATTTTATAAATTGATCACTGTTGAATTGATAAATTTTCATCCAATGGTTGAAAAATGATCAGCTTTTTTATGTAAAATGTTCTTTTCTAAATTTTAATTGCTCATTTATTACTGAAAATGCTATACTCATGACCTCTCGAATCATTTCTTTCAGTAAAATAAGTGAGTAATCTGGATCACTAAGCTTTTGTTTAACAATATTCTTAACCTTAATAAAATCATTTTCTACTGGTTTAAGCATGTAAGAGTATTATGGTAAAATTTTCAAATTTCATCCCTACCTTTCTATAATCCCCCGTGTTTTTGGAGCTCCGTGTATTCTGGCGTTGTCCATGATTACATGTGAGCCATTTAATGATGGTTAATCAACAACTTTTTCAACAACTTCTGAAATAAATTAAGTAAATTTCTCCGAGTTAACAGATCTGTCAGTTATTATTTTATAATTCACAACTTTTTTATAATTAATAGAAAAATCAATGTCACATTTCGTCCTCTGTTTTTAGGAAAAATAAATGAAGCTCTTGTTCTTGATAGTGATCTTTCCTGAGTTCTTTTTAAATATAGATTGAACCCAGACTCTTCAAGAAAGATACAATTATCCCTTTCAGCGGGAAAATTCAAGGCGAAATAGGTTGCATAATCAACCTTTTTTGATATTTTTTCAGGTGAATTTACTCTATCAATAAGTATATATTCATTTTTGGTTGTTATTTTCAATCATTTTAAACCAGTATCTACTGAAGTTAAGTAATATTCACTTCATGCTTTAAAAAAAGAACTTCTCTAATTTTTTTAAGGGGTATTCCAGGATCTCTGCTTATCATATTATCTATTTTCCCCAAGACGTCATCTGTAAGTTTTCTTGAGCTCCTAGTAGTTATACGAATTTCCAGGTTATTGATATAAAAATATCCACTAATGAAGCATCTGTATCATAAATCTCATTTAAAAAACTTTTATTTTGCTTTTTTTGTTTAGCTACTATCCTTCTGGCAGTGATGTAATTGACTCCAAGCGCATATGCAGCATCTTTTATTGATATAATATTATCAAAAACATTCGTAAAAAGTAGTTCCCTTATTTCTTTTGACAACATCTTTCATTTAAAATTTGAATTGAACACTTTAAATTTACAATAATTATATCATATTCGGATTTTATATAAATATTTATCAATTAATATGAATAATATATTATGTTTTATCGAATTTTACATTCTATAAATTTCCAAAATTAAGTTTTAAAATTAATGCTTTTAAATGATCATTTTTAATTGAAAAATTATCATCACAGTTGAAAAATGAGAACTTTTAGGGATAAAAAATATTCTTTTTTTAATTTTAAAGTGTTCTTTTTTTCTATTAGAAATTGATCAATTAAAAAATGACCAGCTTTTATAATTTAAATTTATTGACCATTCGATTGAAAAATGTTCATCCAATGGTTGAAAAATGGTCAGCTTTTTTGTATAATGTGTTCTTTTCTAAATTTAAAGTGCTATTTTATTTCTGAAAAAGATATATATATCCGTCAATAAAATAATTGAATTAGAGAAAATACTTGTAATAAAGTACGTTTAACTGATTAAATATTCAATATAAGTAATATTTGAGTTATTTTGAATTTATTGGTCTAAAAAAATATTTTATATACTTAATTAGTTACTAGAGATTAATTAAACAAATTAGCATTTTCTTTCTTAATTTCTGATTCAAATTGTCAAAAACTGTGAATTAAAATCAAAAAATTTCCTCCTTTAATTTTCATTGGTACTTATTAAAAATCTAGGCTTTATAAAAAAACTCAGATTTTCTGAAATAACAAACTTTTTATGAAATTGATGATTATTTTAAAATTTAAATAGAAAAATATTTTTAATTATTCAAAATATTTTTAATTCATCCATAAAAAAAAATATAACAGCCAATAAACATAAATTATCACAATAAAATGATCCTTTTTTATCATTTTAACAGCTAGACTGCTTAATTGTGTAACCATTAATATTTAAAGTTTATCTATCTATTATTTATTTTTATTAAGGAATTATATTCCATTAGCTACTTCATTTCAATCTACGATTTTTTTTTTTTGGATTCGTCTATTATAGCATAATGAGTATTTTAAAGTAAAAGACTAAGGGGAAATCAAGTAAAGATAATTTTATTGGAAAAAAGTAGTATGAAGTTACTTGCGGATCAATTGGAGTTAGGCTTTGTACTATTTATACTTCAAACTAGAGTATAAATTTGAAATTAGCTAACGTTTATTTAAATATTTTAGGACTATCACCACAAAAATGTCTCTTTTTTCTTGTTCAATTAAAAAATATATTAGAAATAATTCTTTATAATTAGTTTAATGCATAAAATTATCTAATGGAGAATGGAAATGAAATAAATAGATGCTCAATACATCTTATGACCCTGAAAGACTAAAAATTAAAAACTGATAACGAGCTAAATAGTGGAGTTTACATAAACAGTCCCAAAAACTGTAAGGTTTAAAAAAACCTAAACTTGGTAGCGCATGCATTCCATTGGATATTTTAAGTACCAAAAAGTCATAATCCACAAAAAAATAAGGGTTACTAATTAGCAAGTATTATGATAAAAAGAACTACGTTCAAAAATGATTAATTCTTATTTCCAAAAACTACCAGTCATAACTAATTTTAAAAAAACTAATAAGATCTGTTTAATTTAATTTAGACTAAATTTCCTAATCCATGCAGTTATATCAAAATAACCCCTTCAATTATTATATAAGTGAATACTTTTCAAATTACTTTTTCCATAAGCTTTTTTCTATTCTTTTATGTCATTACCTTATTCGAAAACTTTAAAACCCAAATTTAATATAAATGCGTACTTTTGATTTTATGGATTGGTTGATTTATTAATTTGCCTTCATTTTTTTAATTTATCAAAAATACAATTTTATCTCCAAATTATTTAGATTTAACTCGAAAATATTACTTAATTTATATATTTAAATCATTAAACGTATATTAAGATAATTTTTTTATTAATATAAAAATCAAATATAACTTGAAAAATTAATTTATAAAATTTTAAAGCTTTCAAAATTGCATTTCAAGTATTTATTATTCTTATACTAACAGTCTAACTAAAATAAATCAAAATAGTCTAAAATACCAAATTTTTTACATATAATAATTTTTCAAAAAATGAAAGCCCACCTTCTTTATAATATTAAATAATTAAAAATTATGAATATACATTTTCTATATCATTTTATATATAAGTTTTTCAAAGATGCGAAAGTATTTTAAGGTACTGGGGACATAGACACATCAAACAGTAAAAATAATTAAAAAAAATCATTATTTTTTCATGATTGCCTAACCTTGTTTTATTTAAAAGGAATATCTTGGATTTAAACATTAAAAAAATACTTTATTTTAATTACGCTTCAGGTTTATGATATGTAAGAAATGCAGAGCTATAATAGCATTAAATATCCTATTCTAATGTCAATGAAGTGATAAAAAATTCAAAGCCCTCTATTAATTTCAGTTTTTCAAAATTTTCAGATGGAATTCAAATTTATGAATCAAAGCTTTATACCTTCAATATGTTCAGCTTTCCTTTTTTAGAGTAAAATAGAAAAAAAGTGAGGACTTATTTCGCATAGTAGTTTGGGCTAAAGGATAATGAAAATAAAAATGAGTCGTAAATTTTCTTCCTAAAAGCTGTCTTATTCATATTTCTCAAAAAAAAACTAGCAATTATTCGTCTATTTGAAATCTCATTAATTAATTTGACTAGTTTAGATAATATTTATAAAAATTTGACTATTTTTGTAATTTTCTCTTTTTTTTACTTAGTTTGAATAAGTTAATTTTAGGTTTTTATAAACATAATTTGATTATAATTTTAATAATTTAATTTATTTTTGTAAGTTAAATTCATATACGTAAAGTGATTAAAAATTAATCACATCCCATTAGTATGAAATTTATGTTAAAAGACAGATATTTTTTTTAATGTGATATTTTTGTCATGAAAAGGGTATAAATATTCAATCTCTGATCGTTTAAGCTGCATTATAGATTCAGATAAGATAAAAAATATTCCAATGAACAATCTTATTTTATAATCTTGTTTTTATTTTCTTGTGATTTCTCCCATAAATAATAATTTCTTCATTTACTATAGTTTATTTACTGAATTTTTCAAATACCACACCCCACCACACTATTTTCCAATAAATCCATAAGTCCATAATCTTTCAGAAATAAGTTATTGGGAATTTTTTTTTTTTAATATCACTAAATTTAATTATATTTTTAACTAACTTTAATTTAAATCAAGCGTGAAAAGAATTTACATGTGCTGAAATTTTTTTAATTGGATGCATTAAAAAAAAAGAAGCTCATGTAAGGATCAGGTTTAGTGGGATAATTTTAATATTAAAAGGTAAAAGGATATACTACGAATAAATAATAAAGATAGGGAAAGAGACAAGTTGAAAATCTTAGCCATTCCAAAATGAATAAGCTTCCTTATTTATACCATTTTTTATTTTCTAAAAGTAATTTATGCTATTGGGAATATTTCTTCATTGGATGAAACATTCAATGCGTATAATGAATCTATTGGTTCATTACAGCCCAATACCAATATAAAACCTAAGAAATTTTAAACATAAGTTAACATTAAAGCATATTAACATTTATTGAATTTTTTTCTTCATTCATTAAATCAAAAAAGTATATTTACTTGTATTTTTCTCAAAAAAAAAGATAGTTTAAAAATTATTCTGTCAATATATTTAATATAAGGGAGATTGTTTTTGAATTCTGAATTTTTTTACTGACGGTATCATTAGCCAAACGATTACTTAATATTTTGGGGATTTGTTATTTTTTTCTGTCCAATAGATTTATTAGTCTTTCTATCAATCATTAAACTACTCACTTTATACACAATTTTTATATACTAATTTTTTAATAATTTAATTATTTTCCAAAATAAAAAAACTTTTGCTAATTTCGCCATTTCCTAATTAGAAAGGTGGTAAAAATTTAGTAGTAAAGCTTGTAAAATTAAAAATGATCTCTCATATGTGCTTATTTTTCATAATTTTTTAGGCTAATATATAAATACGTACAATTTAAATTGTTTTCAAATATGGAATTTAAAAAAAGGAAATATTCTTTTTATAGAAATACCAATCCACTATGCCAAATTAAGTAATGGTGTTATTAGGCTGATAAAGATCTGATTACAAATTTTATAAATATGAATTACATGTCCTAAAAACAAAGACGCTTGATATTTTGAAATAATATTAAGAAAATGCTCCTTAGCTTAAAATATTATATATAGGGCGGATAATAAATAGAGCGTATTAAAACCCTTAAGAGAATACCCAAGAAAAAGAGTGCAATTTTTATAAAAAATCTTCAAATCTAAGTCAATCATAAAAAAAGCTTGAGCGTGATGATTTTTTAGCTTTTATTGCTAGTTTTTTTTTGACTATAATAAAAAATTTGATCTTAGATTAAATTTTTTTAATATTATAAATTCCAGATTAATAATCTTGAGAAAATTATAAAATATAATATGGAATTTGTTAGCACAGTTGACACCATTAGCTCCCAAAAAAACCCAGAGTATAGAAGACCTCCATATACATAAAACAAACGAATATGTCAAATTTATGTTTTTGAGTTAATTTTTGGTGTAAGAGGATAGGGTGGCATATTATTCTTAATTTTTTTGGATTTTTTATGCATTGGGAAATCATATCTATCTTTTTAAATGCTAATAATTCTGACAGTAAAATATAATAATACTCATATTGATAATTAAGCAGATATAGTTTCTTAGAGATATTTTTGGCGCATATTGGAAAATGTTGTAGAAAATCAAATAATAAAATATTTCATCTTAAGATTTCTATTGAGAAAACTAGAGGCTGTTTAAAAAAAAAGTTGATTTGGTGAAAATAATTTTAATATAAATTATTTCATTTTTTTTAAGACTTTTTCACTTGATTGATCTATATAAATAATTTATAATATTTGAATATTTTTGTTTTTATATGCCAAATAATAAATTTTTTGATGGAAAATTTGATGGAAAATTCCTTTAACACTTTACTCAACCTGAAAAATATTTTAAAAATCAATAAAGATAGAAAAATGCACATATTAATGATGCCTCTAGATGTTTTTAGTCAGATTTAAGTAAGATTGCATAGTTCAATGATCCAAAATATTATTAAATCAAATATTAAAAATTTAAAATAATTAATAAAATCAAAGGGACGGTCACATTAAGATGTGCAGTCTTTTATTGGATAACACAATCGAGCTACCAAAGCAAATAAAATTATACTAAGTAAAATAAAGTAAACAAAATTTATATATAATAGCGAAAGTACATTATTATAGATCCTTATACTCTTTTTCAAAGTTACCTTATAACGGTTGTTAAAAACTTATTATTACCACCTCTTCATATAATATTGATTAATATTCGCCCTAAAGGGCTCGATTAATATTAAATTACACTTGAGGGGGTGGTAATAAAGTTGATCAGGAGGCAGTACATATTCATGATATTAAAGTGTGTACTGCAATTTATTCGATAATAATTATCAAAATTTGCTTAATTATACCAGAATGCATTTGATTTAATGCCATCAACTATAAATCCTGAATTTGAAGCTAATTTCGCTCCGATTTCACTCGCATTAGGGATATGAGTGTTTGGCGGTATCATTATCAATCCTGATAATGATTGAAAATCCTTGTTATGCTCTCGGTAAATAGCGGCTTGTCATGATTATTAAAATATCTGAATAGTTATTAGAATATAATTATACTATTATTTGAGTGTGGCTTTGGGCACAATTTTACCGCAACTCTATCTATTTAGACTTTATAATCTGTTAACGGGCACAATATTGGGTTAGGATGAATTTATACGTCACAGGGACGCTCTATAGTTTTTTGATTCCGTTTTTCTTTAGGAAATATAATTATTGACTTCAGCGACACATTTATTACTGTATTCTTAGCATCATTAATCTTGATTATGTTGCTTGCACGCATAAATCCGCATATTTCTAGCAGTAAACATGTTTTGGTCGTCAAATTTTGTACGTCCAAACTCCTTGCGTCCCCCCATTTGCTCAATGTAGATATTAACGGAAAAAATTCTATCGCTGGCTGAATAAAGTTTTAATTTCTGTTTCTTTAATGACCATTAAAAATTCCTTGAGACAATGGGCGATTTATATCGGGCTCGGCTCTGTTAATAGACTAATTATTGCTGAATTGTAAAATTTAATATTATTCACGTTCAGATTCTTAAAAATAAATAAGTAAGCCAAAAATTTAAAGAAGTGCTTACCTGGATAGGTAATAACATGTTGCTACTTATATTACAACTCAAAAACTTATGTTGGAAATATTGATATCTCGACTGTCATTTGATTGCACTTTCGTTAGAAACGATAAGTTCAATGGCTGTATCGTCCAGAACTTGCGTTTTGAAGATGCACTACTGATTCTCCATGCGATAAGGCACCAGTTCTTGTTTTTCGATTTAGGATATTTTCCGCTTCTGGGTTTTGGTACTAATTTTTTATCCTGTAGTAGTAATGGTTGCTTGACCGATAATTTCTGTAGGTCAGGGAAACAAATGGATGTACTGCATAGCGGAGTTACTAGGGTCGGTGTTAAGCGCTATCTACGCACCTTCTATTTTGCCAACCAGATTATATTCGGCCATGGGCAGCATTAAGGGATGTTCCATATGGAAAAAAATAAATTTTAGTGATTTATGGACTAAAGCCTCGATGTCCGGATAATAGCATCAGTACGACTACACATTCTTTTTCACTTGTGTTGAAAATAGATCTATGCCGTGATTAACGTATAGTGTTACTATCGCTGAGTATTCTTGGGATAATAGGGACCACTCGTTTTGAGCTGTAAACTGATTTGGGGCTTCTGGCAGGTTCATCGCTGAAGGTATGTATTTAACTTGATACCTGGTTTTCGTCTTTAAACAATGGGCCCAGATCTTCTTCGAAATTTCAAGTAATTTGGGGGAAGATGTACCCCCAAAATTCCTCACGTATGCTAATGTTGTTGTATTGATTAAATATATTATATCAGACGATAAAAAAAATTTCGGTGCCGGAGTACATATAATACTGTCAAAAGCTCCTTGGCCCTGATATATATTGATTTCTGAGAAGAATTCCACAAGCCTGAATAGGAGCGGGAGCCCAAAATTATCCCCCACACTGTGTAGCTGGCATCAGTAAAGAATCCAATCTCTGAGTTTTCCGGCAGGAATGACTGTCAATTCCATGAAGCCAGTTGATATTTCCAAAACATTAGGTTCTGTATCACTGCATCGGAAAGAGCCACAGTTGATTTCCAAGACTTCAAATTCGATAGTGTATGGTTCTTCAGTCTTAATATCCTCTTGAGCATTAAAGGCAAGGAATAAGGATGATAGAAATCGTTTGGGCTTTCCCAATGAAATTCGGTAGTCATTTCAATATCTTTTTCCCCGTATTTAGTAATTTGAAGCTTCTCTGTCGCAGTATCTGACCTTTGATGGTAGATCTTTGAGTGACATGCCTCTCGAATTGATTATCATGCCTAAATGAGTTATCAACTGTGTTGGGGTAGTTATTGGCCTCTCCATCTTTATCTTGTAACCAATTTCTGTTAGATTAGAGTACAATCTCTTTGTATCCACTAGGAATTTCCTATTCGATTCTCTTATTATCAGGAGGTCGTCCAGGTAGCCAAAATTTGTATGAAATTCGTATGTGACTATGTCAATAATGGTCAAAGGAATTTCAAAAATTTGTGTAGACTGAGTTTTATACCAAACGGGAAAACTATGAACTGGCAGAAAATAACGTTCAGTAGAAGTACAAAAACTTCTTGTACGACTCTGGATCAAAATTTCCATGGATTTATTCTCGAAATCCAACGAATTCATGGAGTCCTTGCTGTGAATTAGCCGGTATATAGTACTCAGAGATTCTATTTTAAAATTTATTTCATCATCGTGTAGGTTGAGCTTCTACAGATCCAGAACTGGTCTGATTCCTCCGGTTTTCTTTGTTATAACGAGCTAATTTCTGTAAAAACCTAAGTCCCGGGTCTTTATCTTCTCGATGGCTCTCTTCAATAAGAGATAGACTACTTCCTCCAAAATTATCCGACGGACCTCATGAGTTATCTTACGCTTGCTGAGAATCGGGCAGATATTCAATGCCGGGGGCCCCACCAGGAAAGTTTTGCGCGGAGGATTCCAGTCCAGCCTGCCAAGTCTTTTTATAGAAGCGGTTTGACGGTCTTCTACAGACTCCCTATCTCCAAAAAAAAAGAAATGTTAATTTCCCCTCGTAAGCCTTGATTTTTATGTTCTAATCCCTGAAAAAGATCAGGAAAATCATCTCCATGATTTTCTTGATCCACATGCTGCCCGTGAGTTTTATCCACGCTGACCGAAACATCGTGAGGCGCCCCCCTACTTGGTGGTCTTTGAATCCCATTAACGGTTCCCTCTGCTCTTTCCTCTAGCTCAAATCTTAAACACCGCTATGGGGTTATTGGTAATTGGCCTTGGCAACGAAAAAACTGCGTTAGGCGCCGTTTCAGTAGTGCTGAAATGACTAGGAATTACTTCCAACTGCTGGTGCCCTCGAAAAAGCTTTCTTATTGTTAGTTGCTTGACAGCCTGGGCCTCAGCTAACTGAGATTTGGACTTATCGCTTTCCATAATCTGCCTGAAGTCCGATTCTACGATATTTTTGGATTGCCGGTGAAATAAATTGAGCTATGCAGATTTTTCAGTCTGGATTGGGTGTCCATTTCAAATGAAATTCCAATGATACAGCTTAAAGTGATGAGAAATTCATCTACCAGTCCGTCCGCTGTCAAAGTGGATCCGCTTGCAGTTTCCTGTGGATAAAATAATCTATAGGTCTAGTTTCATGAGCGAGCGTCATTTGGGTCGCATTTAACTCTGAGTCCGTCTTCTAAACTCACTTGTCGCAGATATGTTTAGTGTTGGAGGGTTGTATCTTACGTTGATACTATTGGGACATGCATAAAGTGCATCACTTTTTTCTTTTTCAGTGAGAGCAGTCCTGTAGAAGTTGTCAGTCATTGATGGAATCAGTTTTTCTAACTCCTGGTACAAGTTTAGTACTGTTGCCGAGAAGTTAGTAGAAATTTTTTGGTCTTCCTCTTCAGGTGGTCCAGCAACTCTTTCCACTTATAAATTATCGAATTTATCTGCGAGAACCTTAATTGCGTCTAGAATTTGATCATTATGGTCTTACATCTTGAAGATAATAGCTTGAGTTATTTAAAATATTTAAAATATAGAAAATCTATTCATTTAACCTGTGGAGTACCTTTTCGAAGGAAAAGATGATAAGGATACCATAATAAAATACTTTCAGTATTATAACAAAACTTTATTTGCTTTATTTTACGTACTATAATTTTATTGACTTTGGAAGTTCGGTTGTGTTATCCAATAAAAGATGGTAGCACTTAATATGACTACCCCCTGAAGTAAAATTATATAATATATTTATATCAATTATCAACAAATCTATAGAAAATTTATATCGAATTATGAGTATTGATTTTAGTTAGGCTATTAATTTGATAAGATGATAATCAAGTCGATTTAAATATAATTAAATCGATTTCATTATAAAAAAATAAGAATTGAAATAAATAAAGCATAGGCTCATTTTCATTTAAATTAAACAAAAACACTCCATTTAGTTTTTTTAATTGGCCAGTAAAAATTCAAAATATGTAAACTCAAGCTAAAAAATATATATTCAAATTTTTCTAACTAAAAACTTTAACCCCCAATAAAATATTGAGATTAATGAATGTTTTTAAAATCAAAAATATTCATGATTAAATTGGGTGATAAAATAAAAAAAAATAAGTTATAAAACGACTTTGATTTTTTTATTTTTAAGTATAAGTCTGAGTTATGTAAAAGTTATATTCGTAGTAAAAAAGGATAATGTCTCTCTATCTTTCCTTTTAAAGTTAATATATATAATCTCAATTAATTTTTGTTTTTCATCATGAAAAAAGTGTTTTTATCAAAAAAAATAATCCATGTCTATTAATTGACTTCACTACCAATCTTCTGTATATTCTATTAAACCAAAACTAATAACGAATCTCCTATAATTACCTGGAATCTATAACAGCTTCCCATCTATAACAACCTCACATCTATACAAAAAATAATTTTCTACCAATCTGAAATATCCACTAAATTTCCCTTTATACCAATCTGCAATCTCTACAACCTTGAATCCAATGTTTACTAGAGATAAACATTATACATATTTCCACCTTCTTGGAAACGACACTAGCATAATTTCCCACTTATCCTCCACCATTGTCAAAACGCAGTATCTAATCGCCTGAAGCCATATGTATCCCACTAAATTTACTCGACTGTCACAATAAATAAAAAGAAGTCTTATCTTATCAGTCACAGCTACTAGAAATATTCCAATCGTTACTTACTACCATAAATATCCTAACATTCTAATAGCTATAAATAACATAAAAACTGCAGCTAACTCAAACCTGCTTTAACTTATAACCTACCTCAATTCAAATGTTCTGGAACTAATATTTCTGCGACTAAGATAAACTTAAATATAATCCTGCCGTCTCTAATAAACTGATGTTACCGCAAATCTGATACAAAAACGATAAATTCGGAACTAATGGAACGTTACTACTAATATAATTCAGACAAAAAAAAATATTGATACATCATTGTATATAAATGCTACAATTATCCAGCAGCAGAAAACCTGAGTTTTATTTTCACCTTAAACCACAGATATCTATATTTTTACGATTGATTAATATTATAAAGTATATATACTATAAATGTTGATAGTAGACGAATCTTTATTATTTTAATTCTTGTTTTTTTCGTATCACTTATATTTTTTTCTATTTTATCAATTTTTACCAATAAAAATTTCACGTATGATTTTTAATTTTTTTAATTACGAAATTTGAAGCTCTTTATAAATTATAGAATAAAAAACTTATAAGTATTTTTTAGGGGAAAAAAGCTATATGATACTACTTTTGAATTTCTGGCCATATAAGTTATCTTTTTTTTTTTAACTTGAGCCGATTTACCTGCTTTTTTCGAATTTTAAAGAAGATTTATGCTTAAATGCTCAAAACTCGTTTATCTTTTAAATAAAAATAAATGTGATAGCATCTTTTTTTAATAAAAAGTCTTTGAAAGAACAGAAACGTCATCCCATCTTGTTATACTATTTCTGGCGAAAATAAAGTCACCTTCACTTAAATCCCATGCTACATCGCCAAATTTTTTCCAAGAATAGTAATATAAAATACTAACAAAATTTCTCGTTTTTTTCTTCACCGATTTCATTATTGTGTACAGAGTATATATCGAAATGTTCCTAAGGTGATATTTTTGAAAAATTAGCCGGATTTATTTTCAATGATGAATCTCAATATATTTTTATCATCCTTATTCTGACCTATAATTTTCTTTATGGTCAGATATAATTTTTATTATACATTTCAAGAAATCTAATACACTAATAAGTTTCCAATTATTGTATTTATATTTAACGGCTCTATCGAATCTCCCAATACAGTTTTTAGTTGAAGGGGGGAGGGGGAGGGATATCTCATGCCCTTAGTATCAGCTATCATTTTTATCGAAATTATTTAGTCCTATTTTAGGTATTTTACTGTTGAATTCAGAAAATTCATCCTTTTTCCAACATTTAATATTTTGGAAAGATCGAAAATTTCTTTATTTGGAATTGGTTCTATAGAAGTTATATCATCGTAAATATATTCTCTAAATTAGTTATCCTTTCCTTTTAGAAGTTTTAAAAATAATTTTTTGAAGTATGAAACCAACAACGGGCTATCTTTAAAATTTTGCAAAACTTCTGCATTATGTTCGAGGTTTGTACCGATAATTCGAAATTATGCACAGTATTTTATATAATAATTCCATTTTGATTGGATTAATTATATTGATTCTAAAAAAAATGATCAATATCCTGAATTATATCTAGAAACTATCTTTATTGATACGAGACATAATGAACAATTCTTATCAGATATCCTTGAAACTAATACAGGATAATTTCCATCAATTAATTTTAAGACAGAATCTATATGAAAATTTCTGGACCTTAATAATATTACCAAAAAAATTTCACAAGATAAGAAGATTATAAATTGGCTCGATCGTTATTTTAAGACGTCAAATAAGGAAAATCAGAACCGCCATTGTTTTTTTTAATTATATACTCATTTGATAAATAATCAATAAAAATATCTTCCTTGGGGACATCCTTCTTTTCTCAAATAAGATTATGAATTAAATTATGGAAAATTATATTGAAATACCAATATTTCCTAGAATTTCTTTTATCGAAACGGATTTGTGACCCATAATTTGATTTTCAAATTTTTTTTTTAAAAACTCTCTCTTTTCCACCCTTATGAAAAATATCCATTTCCAGTATTTTTTAAAATTCAATCTTCTACCATTGTGGAATAAGAAATTTTAAGGATATAGTTAAAATTTACATTTTATTTGTTATAGCAAAAGCAAACTTAAGATTTATAACCCTTCAAGTTTTTAGAGTATTTTAATTTCTGGAATGAATGATTATTATCAAATCTTCAATAGATCATGGCCTCCAAGTACCAAAAAATTTCATATTAATTATTTTTTAGGGTAATATTCATGAATTTTAAAAAAAGATAATTCTAAAAATCAATTTCGAAACCAATAAAGTGGTTTATTCCAAATTAGATTTAATATTTAATAGAAAAAAAACTCATCATCAGATTCATCTCCAAATATGAAAAAATACTGAAATTCAAAAAAAAAATCATTCCAGGAATAAATGATATAAAATATCCTAAATTGATAATTTATTTTTTTATTTAAAATAGAGCTTAAAGTTTTTATGCTTTTTAAATAAATTTATCTAAAAAACCTGATTTTGACCCCCTCAAACAAAAGCAAAAATGCATCTAATAATAATATATATATTATTATAGTAGATTGTTATTATCGGAAAAATCAAAAGACTTCAGTTCTTTGATTCGAAAAAAAGGAGCTATTTTGATATCGATTTTATATAAAAAATATGCATATCAGATCAAAAATTCACAGTAATTAGAGCATTAATTGTTTCAAATTAAATAATTAACGAATTAAAATCTATAGTGGTAATTATAAAGGGATAAAAAGCCAAAAATCCTTGAAATTTAATTTAAAAAAAAATTGTATTAAATACTTGAAGTGTTATTTTTTATTAGGCTATAATCGAAAATGGGCATAAGATTTTGAGAAAATATAAAATATAGTTTTTCTTATTAAATTTTACAGCCAGATTCTTTATTTTAATATATTAATGTTATTTTATTTCGTTATAAGGACAAGTATTGACTTGGCTTTACTTAGATCGATTAATTTTTTTTCTAAAATGACAAAAATTGATATTCAATTACTCAATTTGATAATTAATTTTTAGTTTGAAAAAACTAGATTTGGCAAACTTAGACATAAATTTATTAGTTTAAATCCAAATTGATAAGACTTTATAATTTTACCTTTAATTTTATTAAAACCAATATAACCAACGCATTTTTTTGTGCTTTAATTTAACTAGACGAAATGGTAAATTTTGGGGACTATGCAAAGAGACTGGAATTATCGATGGGACCAGTTAAACTTGTATAAGATTGAATTATCAATTGAGTGCTCTATTTGCACTTATATTCTCATATTTTTGTCTAATGTTTGTTCGGATTTAGGACCTTTTGAATTTTTATCAGCCTAATTAGAGCAAAACAGGTGTCATTTTCCCTTTCGAAAAATAGTGTGCTTGAGCTAGCCGATAGCCACAAAACGGAGTATGTTTTATAAATTATTAAATAATCAATTATCATTCGGGGTTTATTTTTTATTAATGGTTTGTAAATATTTTATATTTAATCAACCTTCTATCCGGTTTTTAAATAGTATACGAAAATTTTATTTGAGATTATCTTATATATTTATAGAATTAACAAAGAGAAAATATTAAATAGTACAGCCACTTTCTTTTCTGTACATGATAGATTTGAATAAAAATCCATAGTCTTTATTATTATCTCCTGGAGCATTACCTGTTTTCATGTCTCTGGTTGCACAAATACCTCCACAATCAAGCTCACTACACATTTCTACGGATCCTATTTTAGGGCCATCGAACTTAGCAGAACTAAATGGTCCTATATTGTAACATCTGTTTAACTTTGGATCTACACTTTTAATATGTCCTTTGTAGTAAGAACTTGAGTAGAAGCTGAACTTATGGCTTGCTTTATTAGGATTGTAAATAATTGATGAGAAGAATCTTCCATAATCTTTAATGTTGTCTCCGGGTGCATATGCAGTTTTCATATCCCTTATAACGCATTCCCCACTACAATCAGACCCGCTGCACATTTTTACTGCACCAACTCTTGGGCCACCAAATTGAGCTGAAAGGAAAGGTCCAATTTTGTAACATTTTCTAGATATTGGGTGTATTTCCTTGATTAGGCCTTTATAGTATGAGTTGAAGTAAAAGCTGAACTTATGGGTTGCTTTATTAGGATTGTAAATAATTGATGAGAAGAATCTTCCATAATCTTTAATGTTGTCTCCGGGTGCATAGGCTGTTTTCATATCCCTTATAACACATTTCCCACTACAATCAGACCCGCTGCACATTTTAACTGCACCAACTCTTGGGCCACCAAATTGAGCTGAAAGGAAAGGTCCAACTTCGTAACATCTTTTGGGCTCAGGGGAAATCTTTTTAAAAAATCCATTATAGTATGATTTTGAGTAGAATTTGAAAACATGATCTTGATTTTTATTTGATTTTACAGAAGAAATAATTGTTACAGCCGAGATCAATAAAAGTTTGCATATATTCTTGATCATTTTTTTATTTATATCTAAAGACACCTTATAAATATTAAAGCGATATCCGGTTTTTATTTATTGGCTGGGTGATAAAAAAATTTGAACTCTATTATAAAAGGTCTTTTATCATGCATATTAGAGAAAAGTCTAAAAATAATGTCAATAACTATTTCTTAAATACTGAAAATTTATCTTCTTTATCTTCGATTTTAGGTGGGCTTAATATAACATTGTTTATCAATCGATTTAATTTTTTATTGGAATTGATTGTCGCATAAAAAATTTTTCCTAGACACGTGTCAAAAATACTTTTTGTTATTTATACTAATATCTATATCAATAAAAATTTTTGTTTGATTTTTACGAAAGAGCTAGTGTCTATTATTTTAAAGTTTATTGGTTTATAGTTTTTAAATTCTCATTCAAAGAAAAAAGATCTAAATTGTTTGTTTTTAAATCCTCATGATTTATAATTTTAATTTTAATATCTAAAGAAAAAAGAACTAGATTGTTTTTTAAAACGCTAATAATCAAAAATAATATAGAATTTTCAAAATTAATCTTAGACTAAGCCTAAATCTAAACATATGTTATATTATGATTCTAGATTCAAGCTTTTAATCGGATAATTTATTTTCATAAATAAGCCAAAATCCTAAAATCTATCCTTTTTCTTTACAGATATATTTTAAGATAAAAATATCAATAACTAATATAAAAAAGCGCAAAAAAAGAGAATATATATTGAAGACCCCGAAATTTTTTATAAAATTGCCCTCTCTAATGAAATAAATACAGTAAATTACCAAAAAAAAAATGCAATCTATAAAATGAAAGACCTCCCCCCCGGTATTTCTTCAATAAAATGAATATATGGGGTTACATGAAGTTTTGAATAAGACTCACTGGGGCTGTATAGCTCCTGCTTAAAGCTCACAGCATATTATATCAACAATAAATAAAATCTACCATAAATCTGAAACTTATAGATATGATCTTCAAACAATAAGTTTTTAGATGCTAAGATTAGAATGGCCTTAAGAGCTAAATTCTTGCATAAAAGATAACCCAGACTATGTAGTGTCGAATTTATTTTGTCATTTTGAAGAATTTCTTTCTCTCGATTTGCTCGATTATAATCATTTTACTCATTCACGAATACTTCCTGAATAGAATAGAGAAATATTGTTTGAAATACTTGCATTTTTTACCTCAAAAAGTACAATAATTATGATTATATACCAAGAAAAGATATTTTGCTCACAGGAGCCAAAAAAATCATATTATTTCTATAAATTTTCTGTATTTAACTCTTTCCGATACCAAAGATGTTTTTTATTTTTTATCTCGGTATATTTATTTAAACATTAGAGAAATTATCGAAATGAAGCACTTTTAACGAATTAAATATTCGAAATAAGAGTGAGATAAAATTGTATTTTTGATAAATTAAACAAATGAAGACAAATTAATAAATCAACTGATCCATAAAATCAAAAGTTCGCTTTTATATTAAATGTGGGGTTTAAAGTTTTCTAATACAGTAATGACATAAAAGAATAGAAAAAAGCTTATGGAAAAAGTAATTTGAAAAGTATTCGCTTATTAAATAATTGAAGGGGTTATTTTGATATAACTGCATGGATTAGGAAATTTGGTCTATATTGAATTAAACACATCTTATTAGTTTTTTTTAAACTAGTTATGACTGGTAATTTTTAGAAATAAGAATTAATCATTTTTGAACGTAGTTCTTTTTATCTAAATACTTGCTAATTAGTAACCCTTATTTTTTTGTGGATTATGACTTTTTGGTACTTAAAATATCCAATGGAATGCATGCGCTACCAAGTTTTAGTTTTTTTAAACCCTACAGTTTTTGGGACTGTTTATGTAAACTCCACTATTTAGCTCGTTATCAGTTTTTAATTTTTAGTTTTTCAGGGTCATAAGATGTATTGAGCATCTATTTATTTCATTTCCATTCTCCATTAGATAATTTTATGCATTAAACTAATTATAAAGAAATATTTCTAATATATTTTTTAATTGAACAAGAAAAAAGAGACATTTTTGTGGTGATAGTCCTATGATTTTTAAATAAAAATTAGTTAATTGCAACTTTATACTCTGGTTTGAGGATGAAGTGGTCCAAAACCTACTTCCAATTGATTCACAAATAACATTGCATGAAAATTTTCCAAAAAAATTTGTTTTTATTTATTTCTCCTTAGTATTTTACTTTAAAATCCTCACTATGCTTTGAATAGATAAATCCAAAAAAAAAAATCGTAGATTGAAATGAAGTAGCTAATGGAACATAATTCATTATTAAAAATAAATAAAAGATGGATAAACTTTATCTATTAATGGTTACACAATTAAGCTGTCTAGCTGTTAAAGGGTTAAAAAAGGATCATTTTAATGGGGTTATTTATGCTTATTGGTTGAATTAAAAAGATTTTGACGAATTAAATATCTTTTTCTATGTTAATTCGAAAATATGCAACAATTTCATAATAACTGAGTTCATAAAGCCTAGATTTTTTTTTAAAAACCATGGGGAATTATCGGAAGAAATTTTCTGATCTTAATACTCAGTTTTTCCGAAATGGAATTTGAAATTAATAAAGAAAATATATATTTAATTAATTAATCTCTATTAACAAATTAAGTTGTTAAAGGAATTATTAGACCAATAAATTCAAAACAACCTGTAAAATAAGTTTTTTAGGGTAATTAATACGTTAAACACACTCTATTAGGATAATTTCTCGAGTAAACATAATAAATTTACCAGAGATGTATTGAATTAATATTTGAAAAAATAGTACATTTTGTATTGAGTCATTAATGCCAACAATCCGATTCCAAGACACACTCAAAAAACGAGTTTGTATTGACCGAAAATTGAGTGAGGTTTATTGTACAGCTGATTGTTAAAGTGATAAGGGTTAAGGGTAAAAATATAAGCTATTTTTTGTTCATGCTGATTATTTTTTTATTAAAAAAAAATTCAAACAATCCGAAATACTCTAAGTTTTTTTATTTTAAATAAAAAATGCGTGGACTGGCTATTTGTGGGTTATATGAATAAATAATATATTAAGATTTGACATTTGATTTATGCACTATTAGGACCTTTGTCATAGATGAAATATGTTTCACCTGCTATGATGTTATTATTAAAAAAAACTTCTAATCAAAAATTATTAAATCTGATAAATTAATGTCCTCTAAAATTAAAAGGGATAGAGACGAGCTTATATTTTTATATATTAACAACTTTTCAAAAAATAAGCAGGAACCAATAGAATGATGTGTATATTTATAATGCTCTAAACCATACTTTTTCAAAATAAATTTAAAATAAACTGACAAAGTCATTATAGTGTCATATCTTTTAATTCTACGTTTTTTTAAGAAGTATTTATTTCTTAGTCAAAAAAAAGTTATATTAACTAGATTGAAAGATGGAAAAAAATTTCACCCAACTCATCCCTGCCGTTCTATCTCTCCATACTTCGAGGGCATTGGATCATGGAGGCTGGTGAATCACTTAAACTCTGGAGCTTAAGTGTTCTGGGCATTCAGATCCCAATCAAAAATCTGGCTATTTCCATCAAAATTTCAAGATCGGTGGTGTCAGTTTGTTGTTTGAACAAATTGTGAGTAGACCCCCCCTCAAGGAGTTTTCCAACTATCTCCAACAAAGATTCATTGAAATTCGAAAATTTATTTTTGATTCCAGAGTGGATCATTGCATGTATAAAAAAATTGATATACTCATTTCGTTATTTATCACATAAAGAGTGGTTTAATAAGATGACTCTCTACAGTATCAGTTTCATCTATTTTGCAGGAGGGTCAATTTATTAAAAAATTACATATAAAAATATCATATTTAATAGCTTCTGGACGGCCTGGAAGGTGATTATTTGCATCTTATTCACAACCTGAAGGCCGATATAATTATAACAACAATTTTAGTAAATTTTTTAATAATTATTTGGTGCTTCAAAAGTTTTTTTATAAAATTACAATAAAAACTACAAAAAATTTTATGTTTCAATTTATGGTTATAAAATGAAATTATTAGCTTTTATTTTTACTAAATTTCATGAACCTTTTTAGAAGGGATTATCTGAAAAAAATTATGCTATTGGTTTCAGATTAGATTGAAATAATAAAATTAAGCCTTTGGAGCCCTGATAAATTATAAAAGCGATGATTTATAGTGTTAATTAATGGCACTATCTATATTATTTGATTATGATTTTTTTTTTTGACATTTCACCATCTGTGACATCTTAAATACCAAGTTGGAAACTATTAGGGTAGTTGATTATTTTAAAAATCGCTTTGTTAGGTTGACTAATATTATCTGAATACTTCTTTTTAACGAGTTTTATAACATTAATTAAATCAGTTCAAAACTCGATTATCTTAAATGCCAAGTTGGAAACTATTAGGGTAGTTGATTATTTTAAAAATCGCTTTGTTAGGTTGACTAATATTATCTGTATACTTCTTTTTAACGAGTTTTATAACATTAATTAAATCAGTTCAAAACTCGATTTTTTGAATACCAAACCAAAAAACTTGTTACTATGTGCTTTAATTATTTTTTGAGCTATATTGGATAACTATAATATATATTTTTCAAGTCTAATTGATCTAATAATAAAAAATATAAACAAAAGATTAGACGGAACATCCGGTATAATTTCTATAAACAACTGAATTGAACAATCGACCATATTCTCTAATATTATCTCTGGGGGCGAAAGATCGATACATATCTCTAGTAACGCATATACCACCGCAATCAAGTTGGCTGCACATCTCTACAGATCCTGTTTTTGGAGCTCTGAAGATTGCGGATCTGAAACTTCCAATATTGAAACAGTTGTCAAAAGCTGGCTCAGCTTCGGCTTTGAGAACCTTATGGTTGGGCTGAGAATAGAACCTGAAAATAGGCCCTCTTCTTCTGTGTTTATGAGACGACACTATGGTCATGGAAATGGCTAATAATAAGAAGAAAACGTTTTTAAACATCTTTACTAAACCAAATATATCGGTCTTAATTCAAAAAAGTCTATAATATTGATGATTTATCCAGAATTTCTGAAAGCTGGTTTTTTTTATGTTGGATTGTGGTGTGAATTTAAAGAAATTATAAATATTTGGAAATAATAAGTAGATATATCGGTTTATTTTTAAGGACTTTAAAAAAATTTCGAGATTATTAAGAGCGGAGAATTGATGATTTTCATCAAGATAATGATATAAAATGATAAATTTTAATCGATCTAAAAATGGCCTATAAGCTTTTGGTTTAAGTTTTATTAAATTTATTTTTTCTGTACAGAAGATAGTATATGTGTGTAAAAGATGTGTGCATTAATGTAGATCAATTTTTTGTAGTTATTTACTGGCATTATTTATTATTATTATTTGATTTACAGTTATATGATTTCTTTTTTTGCTTCTTAAATATTTCACTGATGATGTTTATTTAATTGCTGAAATTCTTATTGATTCTGAATTTTAATATTTTTTTGGAAGAGAGTTGGTCTATTTAACCCTTTCAGGGACGTGATAACAAAAGATTTTTTTCATTTTCTATTCAATCTTGACATTGGATTAAACACATATGCCCATTATTGAATACATCAAGAAAATAACCAATTAAAATATTTAAAAATTAAAGATAGGGGCAAAGCAGAGATCAGGATTTAGAAAAGGTTAAATTATAATCGGGAGATGCTCGGTAAATAAAAAAAATTGCTTTTTAAATTAAGATCGGCGCTTTTTGTATATCAAATAATAAACAAGATATAAATGAGTTTAAATTTTTAGTTTTCCCAAAAATATTGATACTCATGCATCTTTAAAACACTCATTAGAATTATGGTTGGATAAAGGAAAACACAGTCCCCAAAAAAAATAAGAGTCTAACAAGATGATTTGATTTGATTCAAAAATTGGATCAGCATCTTCAATTTGATCAATATTTATGTTTTCTATATAAAATTACAACAGTGATCTACAATTGTAAGGATAAAAAATCAGAAATCAAATCATATACACAATATATCTATGGTTTGATAGATATAAAACTTTTAAAGGTTTCATTAAATAAAAAAAATACAATTTTAAGTGAGATCAAAAGCGATTATTGGAATTGGATTCATATAGTTTCATATAAAAAAGCATTAAATTTTTTTTAAAATTATAGAAAAGCGATACTTAATCGAAATAAGCCACAAATCTAAATTTGGTGATTAAACTATGAAAAACTATCTTTTTTCCTCATTATTATAGTTTACGTTAAAATTAAACTGTTATTATTTTTGAAAATTTGATTAAAAATATAATTATTAATCCATGTATACATATATATCTTCTAATCTGCTTTAGTAAAATAGCAGAAAAACTACATTCCTATACAATGAATTAAATTCAATTAATATAAACGCATTATATTATCTTTAAAAAAAAAAAGTTTTGAGAATTTCAATATATTAATGAATTATTTTTTTAAAAAAAAAAAATCTATTGATATTGATTAATCCTAAAGATTTGAAAAAATTTATTTTTGTGATTGATATAAGTTCATTATTCCAATTTACTGGTAAAATTTAAGATATTTCAGAATCAAAATATAGTTATCAAAGACATTATGGCAATCTTTGAATAGCTGTAATAAGACTACAATAATTTTTTTTAGTTCATATTTTCAAATAAAATTTTCGTTGCTTAATTTATAAATTCACCCATTATTTTTATACTTTAATGATTATCTGCTGATAACTATAAAATATGAAGCTTAATGCTAATAAGTTTTTTTATATCGAAATGGTTCTAATATGAATTAAATCCCAATAAAGAGTTTATTTTTATAGAAAAAAAATAGTTCTTCTGGAAAACTTAAACTAGGATTTTTCTCTCATGCATTTATGTTCAATATTTATAATTATTACACGGAAAAAGCATATCACTACATAATTTTTCTGATAAATTTTGTAGGAACTATTTTTTTGACTTTGATATACTAAATTTAATTCTAACTGATCAATTCTTAAAAAGTTATTTTCAATCTCAAGCTCTCTGGAATCATGCTTATAAAATTCTCAACTCGGATTTTTTACATAGACTGAATATAGAAAATGTATTAGCTTTCCAACCATCTAATCTTGAAACAGATTCAAAGCGTATAGTTCAATTCAAATATTCATCTTGATAATAATTTCATTAATTCTTTCAACAAATGTTTTTATAGATATTTTTTTGAGGTTTTTACAAAAATAGTTAAGACTTTGAAATTATTTACAAAAATAGTCAAATTTTCAAAATATTGTCTTTTTTTTTTTTGTATCACGGAATTTTGTTGTAAGATAACGTCATTAAAAACTATGCTAAAAAAATATGAAAAAAAGAAAAAGACGTATAGATAAGACTATTATCCTAACTACAATAAGCTCCTCTGCCGGACTACCGGCTGCGTACCTACGGGAAAAGGGTGCAATCTACCAACCGAAAGACCCCCCCCCCCTGGCATTGCTTCAAGTAGGCTGGATGACTGAGGTTGCAAGCAGTCAAGAGTTAAGCTCTTTGTCAACAAACAATAGTTCATTGAAGTTATTGAGCTCCTAGTCAGAGCCTACTTCTAGCAGGATTAATAAAATTAGGCTCCTACCCAAACGTGGGATTGATCGATATGGCTTTCCTACAAATAGCTGTTAGACGCTGAGATCCGTCTGACTGTCGAACGCTGGACTTGTGCACTAGACTATGTCTCAGCTGTGCTAAACGATCGGTTCCTCCTGTTTCGAGATGGTCCTCCTCTGGAATCGCTGTCCTCCGAATCGC
>LSSL01000439.1:0-20880 GCA_001953115.1 Smittium mucronatum | reverse complement strand
AAAAAAAAAAAAAAAAAAAGCTCAAGGAAATGTTATATTATCGCATTTAATATCGATAAAAAAAATGCACATATATCGAGTGCTTTAGTTAAATATGTAATATTTAGATATGTTGTGCGTGAAATTACTTTTAACGCCTATTATATATCTTTTAATTCAAAATATATAAAAAAAAACTCGATATTTTTCGATACTGCCTGAAAATTTTGAAAATTTAGTTATTTGCACCTAGCATCGATTTTTTTTTTTATGAATAGTTTATTTTCCAGGTAACAAACACTTTTTAGGGTATTTTTTTTGGTATTAATTCTTAAAAAAAGAGGATTATAAAGCTAAAAATAACATATATCAGGCATTTTTTGATTATAATTTTCTTTTTAACACCTCAAGATTTAATTAGTATGCGGAAAGATGGGTTTAGATTCTTTTTTGGACTAATCTTCATGAGATAAAGTTGCTGATATGGAAAATACTGATGCAAAAAACGACAAATTAGACAGCTAATATGAATCAATAAGACTCCAAAGAAAAGCAATGAATCTATTAAAGCATCTGAGCTCACGGATATGTTATACTGATAGAAAAAAAATTGAAGAATAGATATTTTACATAATTTTAAAGGTTTTCAGATCAAGATATAGCGGTACCAGAATCCATTTTCATTTTATAAGATCACTCATATCATTATAACTAATAAATTGAGTATTATAGTTCATTGGAAGATTTAAAGGCAAAAAACGAACAAATAATATAGTGGACTTTTAATGAAAAAGATGGATGATTTTATATCAACACTTTGAATGGAACTTGGTTGTGCATAGACAGCAGAAGTGTGTATTTAGATAAGATTTTTTTAAAAAAAAAGTTGAAAAAAATAAGCTATATATTTAAAAATGATGGAATTCGATACTTGGGATACAGAGAATTAATGGGCTTTATTTGGACTCTTCGGCATACTTATAGTAAAGTTCTCCAACATCTTCCAGCCCAATAAACTCCCAACCCTCCTCTTTGATGTGATACACTAAAATTTTTTTGAATATTATTAAATAAGATATAAATAGTATTAATAGGCTAAAAAAGAACTTACTTCTGATATAACCACCAGAGTAGGCATCTCGGTGAGTTGCATGGTAAATTGCACGACGAGCTAGTTCTATAGCATCAGCTGTCTCCAAGTCATATTTGTATCCAGTGTCTAGGATGCCGTAGGCAAAAGTGGAACCTGAACCAACAGAGAATAGATCACCCCTTAATCTTTGGCCCTCGGAATCAACATAAAACAATCCTGGACCCTATATACCCAAAGTTATAAAAATTAAATGGAAAATGGAAAATGTAATTAAGAAAGCAGTACCTTTTTATCCCAACCACAAATCATGGTCCCCATGGATAGACCCATTCCCTTGTAGGAGTAAACCATGTTGGAGAGCAATTTTGAAGCAGCAGCGACAGAGATTCGTTCTTTGTTTGCTAATTCATAAAGACGACATCTTCTTCCCAACTCACGTTCCCAATATGAGCAATCGGCAGCACCGCCGGCCATAGTTCCGAGAAGATAGGGATTTATTTCTATAACTTTTTTGACGGTTTGGGAAGCAATGATATTTCCACTAGTGGCACGAGAATCAGTGGCGACAATGATTCCATTTTTAAATTTAAAAGCTAAGGTGGTGGTACCGTGGGCCAATTTAATTAAACTGTCTTTTTGAGATTTAACATCGATGTGAGAATTGGAAAATTCAGCGGGCTATGAAATAAGTGGAATTATTTGCGGTATGGGATTATAGAGTTGTAAATTTTAAAGAAGTAAACATCAATGAGACTCTTACATTCAAAACTGGGGCAAAGTCGAACCGAGGTATGCTCACCTGCTCAGAAACGCTCCTGTCATCAAATATGTCATCATCAAGACCATAAAGATGGGAGGAGGGCTTGACTCCAACAGAGGATTTAAATACTTTACCGAAACTCATTTCGTCAAACTGAGGACTTGTGCTAATGTACGAAAGTAGATTGTAAATGTCAGTTGCTAGTTATTTTGTTTGCAGTGTTTTTGTTCAACCGAAGTGAATACGTATTTCCTAGCGGGGCCAATAAAACCAACTTCAGCGCCCATTGGACGAGGGTGTAATAACCAATTGAATAATGAAAAAAGCAAACCCAACTTTTCGATTTAATAGAAGTCAGGAAAACTAACACTACTTCATTTTAATCCAGACAGAAAAGAAACCAACCATTGGCTAAGCTAATCATAAAGCAATATTATTGGCCAATATATTAGAGAACATTAATTAAAGGGGTTTCATAGGGCACTTTGAATACGTAATCGAATCAAAAGTTTATAATTAAGCAAATGGAAACAGCCAATTTTTTTTAAAATCTGAAGCGGCGGATAAAGTACAAATTCATGAAAGTATAATAATCATTTTTGAAAGTTATCTAGTAAGGGCATATTCATTAGGATAGAGCATAAAGCAAGCAATACCGAATTATTAATTACATCAATTACTATACTAAAATTTTTTTTATTCAAAACCGATACAAGAGTTTTTATTAGAAATAGAGTTATCTATGGTATTTTCATAAAGGATGCCATTCAGATATTTAGTGCTAGATTACATTGCCACTATTAAAGGATTCAGATTAGTAATAGTTTAGTCTATGAGAGTGCCAAGAGTTAGTCTACTGCGTTATTTTACTTTTGTTTTTCGGAAAACAGTATGTTCAATAATTGAATATATCCAATAATTATTTTAAACCTCAAGTAACCCAAAATTTCCAAAAAAAATACAAGACAAAATAGAGATTAATTATGATTAAAGATATAAATTTTCAAAATTTAATATTGAATCCACAAAATCGGTGATAATGGGGTATTTTGATTATTTTTTATAAATTAATGAAAGGTGTTTATTGAATAGTTTGAAGTGAGTCAGTATAGATTGCGCTATTTATGATTGAAAGACACATTCATGGTCTATACCTTCAAAGTCAAAACTCAATCAATATATACATTCACTGTTTTCATTATTCAATCATCTTTGTGCTTGTGTTTTGTTATGATTAACGCTCAAAACTGTATTGTGGGCTAAAATTAAGAGCGAATAACTAGAGAGATATTCGCCCGTTTAGATGATCACTTACAGCATACAAAGACAGGATGGCATATATATATCTACCAAAAAGATAACTACTCTTGTTGAGATTGAGTTTAATATGCTTTATGGATGATTTCGCAGAGTATATATATAAATCATTTGTGTTTATATATATAAAAAAGTATACCAATAAAAGTCTTAATGGGGAGGGTCTATATCCTTGATATTAGCTGAGAACAAACTTTGCCCTTGCCCTATTTTCGTTAATGTTGAATTTAATTCAACGTTCCCTACTATATCTTAGACGCCATTAAAGTGAAAAAGTATACTTGTGAGCAGATTATTTTTTTTTTAAAATTATTTTTGTATAGGGAATGCAGATAATGGCTGATGTCGCAAAAGGCCACTCTAAGACGATGTTTCACAACGATCTTACTTCTTTTGGATAGCTTGACACAATTAGCATGCATATTTCTTGTTACTACAGACCAATAATGTTCAAAGCACTGACAGAAAATCCAGGATAATTCACTAAGAAAAAGTAGGCTTATAAAGCTCATATACCACAATAAGATGACAGGTGCCTAGACACAACTGCTCGTCTAGTCTGTAGCTTAGAAATATTTTTTCGAGAAATCTAACCTCATTTCCAGCCTGAATTAGTAGATTTTATTCGACAATGGGCAATGCCAGCGATTATCAATTTAGAGCCAAAATTTATAGCGGCTGATGAATCAATGCTGCTTTTTTTTTTTTTATCACGGAATTTTATTGTAAGATAACGCCATTAAAAACCATAAACAAACCAACGCTGCTTTTAATGCGCGAGAAACACCAGGATTCGGACATGTTCAAAATTTCATGGGGAAATCTAGATGAGTAATCGCTGATTATCTCGTCAGATGACCGGGAAATTCCGATCTAAAAAATCTGTAAGTAAATAAACATTTTTTGCCCCATCCGATTTTCTCCCTGATTTCGGCCGTAGACATTCGCAAATCATCCTGCGCACTTGAGGAAATACAAGAGGGCGGAAGGAATGGCCCCTCCATTGAGCAGGCCGAGAAGATTACTGGCGGCAGATCTCAATGACTAGTCATAAAAGGTCATAGCTGGATACGTACATTTTAAATGCGACTCATTGGCTGTTGCTGAAATAGGCATTGATAAATAGTTTGCATATTCAGCTCTTTAATTATTTCGTTAGCTAAATGGCTTCTAGAACGTTTTAATCTTTCATAAACTTTGTAGTAGTAACTATCGCTAGTACATGTACAATTAATACCGTCTTTTGTATATTTATATCCTTACCGCTTTGTTTCTGCGATTTATCCCCACCGATTTTTTCCATTTTTATCATGATTTTCGGGAAAGGCTACCGGTGCCAGCTTTGCAGGCTCAGCTCTTTTTCCTTTCGTGGAACCAGGAAATTCCAGATTTCCACAATAAACAGACCGAACTCCCAGAAAATTTCCTCCTCCCTATTCCCAGCTTACAGTCATGCTGCTCTATCCTCTTCTTTAGTCTCACCTCGGCTTTCTAGGGGGTACCAGTCGCTTCCTGAAAGAAAAGTTCAAAAAGAGCAGCCTTCCGCTTCAAGTCCTCCCCCATTGACCCCAAAAAGGGTATCTAACCACTTACTTTTATATTATTATCTCTTTATCACAAACTCTATTTTTCTCTTTATTTTTAGATCAAAGAGGTTCTGGACCAAAGTGTTATTGGCCAGGAGAGAGCTAAAAGAATCCTTTCAGTCGCTGTATATAATCATTATAATAGAATAAGAGTAAATGCTTTGAATAAGGAACGAAACCAGATCGCTAAAGCTTACTATGAAGATCATGTCTTCAATAATGCTGCCAAGCATAAAGACCACTTCCCAATTAATGGCTCTGACTTAAAATTAACCTCAAATAGCAATAAATCCTATTTTTATGCCGAGGTCGAACCTGAACCCGAAACTTCTCCTTCTCCCTCATACTCTGAATCGATTTATTCACAATCAAAATCTACTGGTAAAAGATTTGCTTTTTATTTTCCTTTTTGTTTGTTCGATTTAATCTAATAGACTTTATCCTTTTCTCGGTAATTTTTAGATTCCGGTTCGTTTTACAGCCAAAACAACCCAACTGAGTATCCAATCATAGATAAAAGCAACATCCTTATTTTGGGTCCTACTGGCTCAGGTAAGCTAAAATTCCATGCAGATTTATACATTTTAACTCGTTTTTATTTTCTATAACAATTATCATTGTGTATTTCATAGGAAAAACCCTGTTAGCAAAAAGTATAGCCTCGATTTTAAATGTTCCTTTCTCAATGTCAGATGCCACCCCTTTAACCCAGGCGGGGTATGTGGGTGAGGATGTTGAATTGGTTATTCACAGATTGTTGCAGGTAGAATATAAACGCTTTTAAAAATAATGTTTTATCTTCACTAAAAGTCGTCATTCTATTAGAAATGTAATTACGATGTCTCTTTAGCAGAAACTGGAATAGTTTTTATAGATGAAATAGATAAAATATCCCGCAAAACCGATTCCAATTCAACCACTAAGGATGTTTCAGGCGAAGGAGTTCAACAAGGACTCCTCAGAATGCTTGAAGGTACTGTGATAACCATCAACGACAAATCAGCTGCATTAAGTGGGGGGATAGGCAGTAAAGGATCTGGTGGTAGTAATGATTTAGGGATAGATGGGTTCTTAAACATGAACCCGGGTTTCCTCGACGGTGCGAATTTTTTTATGGGTCAGCCAGCAAAACCTGGAGGGATTAAAGATTCTCGTAGTTCAGAAGCCCAAAAGAACGATCCTAGTTTTGATTTTTTGGATGATAAGAATAAAAATTCTCTAGACGGTAAAGCTCGTCAAAATGGCAACAAATTGAGCGAACAGGACTTGAAAAGATTTGACTCTTTACTTGAAGAGGACTCTCCAATTGGAAAGTCCAATTTCCCACCCAACAGCTCCGGGTTTCCAATAGGCGGAAGTGGATTTGAGGGCTCAAACAATATGTTTAATAACTATAATGGATCAAGAAATAAAATTTTATCCTCTGGCAGGAAGAATACTGGGTCTTTTAACAAACCTGGAGTCTTCAATGTAGACACATCAAACATCCTGTTTATATTAAGCGGGGCCTTCATAGGGCTTGAGGATTATGTTATAGATAGAGTTGCCAAAGGATCTATAGGGTTCAATAATCCCATACGTAGCGGCTCCTTAAACACTTCACATAGTAGATTAAATGGAGATAGTCCTTCTGAAATAGATAGATATGATGGAATTAAGAGTTTCTTTAAACCTATTCAGGCAGACAATGGGTTCCAAGGTGTGGATTCCACAGAATCCGGAAATACTGAAAAATTCAATCCATTAGACTATGTGGAGCCTGAAGGTAATTGCCACTTGTGTTTTATTAATTTGATTTTATGAAAAAAATTAAAAGTTCCAATTTCTTTTAAAAATAGACTTGATAAAATTTGGGCTAATCCCTGAATTCGTGGGTCGTCTCCCTGTGGTTGCTAGTGTTTCTGAACTATCGCTAGATGAGTTGACTAGGATTCTGACTGAGCCAAAGAATTCAATATTTGAACAATTCCGGACTTTGCTAGGTGTCAATGGGGTAAAACTTTAACTAGTTAATATACACATATTTATTTTTTGTTGAATACTGGAAGAGAACTTGTTTTATAACCATTCCTTTTGAAATTATAGACCGAATTAATCTTGACAAAAAAAGCGATTAGAACAATAGCAATGCAAGCGAAAGAAAAAAGGACTGGAGCTCGTGGGTTGAGAAGGATAATGGAGAATGTTTTGCTAGCACCCATGTTTGATTGTCCAGAATCCGACATAAAATACGTTGTTATTACGTCTAAAGCAGCACGGTTTTTGGAGAGACCAAAGTATTTTGAAGTTGGAGAATACCACATGGTTCAAAGGGAGATGGAGCACGACGTTTAATTTTTATTAACAGTTTTTATTAGTATTTTTAACATATTACTGTGCTAATATATATAATTTTTTAAACTATTTTGCCATCAATATGATCTTTAGCTTTTTTTTTAAACCCTTGGTAGGAACCAGTTGAATTTTCTCTAGCGATTATGAATGAAAAAAACCTTTATGTTGATGTAGTGTTTATATGTGAAGAATACATACTTAGATATGAAGATCATCAATTGAAAATAAGACTTGGCCTTTTTTTTATTAAACCATTATTTTTATCTAGAAAAATCAAAAAATATTTCTCAGCCTAAATTTATGAGCAAATTTTTTCCCTTTGTTTCCAGCGCATTATAAGCCCAAATTCAGAGCGATTAAATGACTAGTGTGTTATATGTTTGAAAAATTAGAAAGGATTTTGGTACCTTCAAGAAGATTCGATTTATTTGGCACATTTTAATCGGTTGATTTCCCCAAAGGATTGGGTAATCTCTCGAAACAAGACGGGTGGGTGAACGCGAATTTAAATTAATCCCGTATAAAAACTGGAGTGATAAGGGATTACTTTTGGGTTTAAAAGCTGGATATTAGTTACCCATTGAAAGAGGGTTGAAAATGATTAATATACATATAATTACATTTGCTTATATGCTGAAAAATATGAGGCTTTTGATATAAAAAAAACTCCCCGCCCTTCCAAGAAGGGTGGCTAGTTTTGTGTTTCAGAATGCCTTTTTAGCAAACGATTTTTCCCGCAAAGGAAAAAGAAACATGTTGACTAGTTTATTTCACCAGACAAAGTATCAATTGAAGAGACTAGCCTTTATTTGAATATGGTTATACAAAAACTAATCGGAAATTAGAGAAGATATAAAATTGCAATGGTGGTTTATTTATTGTATTGTATTATATGATATTATATGAATGCAATTAAACCTTCTCTGTACTAAAGGAACTCCAATTGGTTTTCGATTTTAGACTGGTTTATATTTTTTATTTCATTTTTTTACGCAGATATATCAATCCACTACTTTTTTTTACGCAGAAATCTCAATTCACAGAAAAAAAAAAATCTCACAAAAGAATCAGTCAATTTGCCATGTTTTCTGATTGGCGAAATATTATTTTAAATTAGCAAATCTGCGATAAATTTAAAATCGAGAAAATTTATTGCAGAAATAAAAGTCAATTAGATTCTGGTAAAAAAAAAAAAAGTTTGGTTTTTTGTTTTCATAATTTCATTCGATAATTAGCAGGCAGAATTTAAACATATGACTATATAACCCTGGATAATTGGCCAGTTTTCAATCTGCTCTTTTTTTTTTTTTCCGAAAAATGTAAATATTTTAAGACTATCCGAATTTGATACTTTCTTTGCACCAAACTTTTAGGTTGATAAAAGCTTCTAAAATTAAAAAAAAAAAAATCATAACCATATAATGGATAGTCTAAAATCATTTTTTGAGCCTTCTAAATACGAAAACTCCGACGCCGAGTATTCTGATAATATTTCCGAAAAAGTTTCAGACGATGAGATGTACCAAGATTTTTCCAAGGATCGGATGTATACTTCCAAAAAGAAACCCGGTCATGAAGATTCAGAAATTTCTTCTGAAGATGATTCGGATAATGACGATGACAAATCCACTCATAATTTAGAACTGAGCGACGAAGATTCTTTAATTAGCGGAGAGGCAGAGAAAAAAGCACCTAAAAAAAGAAAAAATCTCGAAATCGATTCTGAATCTGAATCAGAAAAACCTGAGCTTAAACCTCTAACCAAAGAGGAATTCCTGGAATTCCAGAAAAAGGAAAAGAAAACCGGTGTTATTTACATGTCTAGAGTGCCTCCTTTCCTCAAGCCAAACAAAGTTCGTAGATTGCTAAGCAAGTACGGTCAAATTGGCCGCTTGTTTCTCGCCCCTGAAGGTAATCTTTAATCCATACTTTCACTCTTTTTTACTAGATTTTTTTTTTTATTTCAAAAAAAAAAAATCCTCCAAATCCCCTTACCAGAATCAAGATACTAGTGTATACTTTTTATTCCATCTTTATATGTTAATTCCCTTTTTTTTCTACTTCTTTCTCAGATCCTAAAATGCGTATGAGAAGAATTAAGCAAGGCGGAAGCAAACGTAAAGGTTTCACTGAAGGCTGGATAGAATTTGCTGACAAAAAGGTTGCTAAATCCGTTGCTCAAATGTTGAATAATCAGCCTATGGGTAAAACAACTTTTTTTTCTCTCTTTTATTTTTTCATTATTTGCTCAAAACTTTTACCTTTTGAATGTTTTATTCATGTCTATTAATGATTTTTTTCTCCCAATCAGGTGGCAAAAAAAGAAGCTTTCATTATGATATGCTTTGGAACTTGAAATACTTGCCAAAATTCAAATGGAGAAATTTAGTTGATCAACTAGGTATTGTTTAATGCTCTCTTTTCTCTCTTTCCACTCTATAACTATTTACTAAATTACCCACTTTTCGGTTCTAACCATTATTATTATTTTTTTTATTCTTAACAATAATAATTAAAAAATCGCAAAATTTTTCTGCTTACAGCCTTCGAAAGAGCTGAAAGAGAATATAGACTCAGAAACGAAATGGCCCAGGCCAAGAATGAAGCAAACGAGTTTATTAATAAGGTCGAAAAATCAAAAATGATCAAAGGTATGGAATACAAAAAGTCTAAAAAACTGGCTTCTTCAGACCCATCATCTACACAAGATTCCAGCAAATCTACGTCTAATACTCTCACCATCAAGCAGCTTGATGTATTATCAAGTAAAGATTCATCTCTTAAAAATAACACAAAGCTAGAAGATTCTGTCTCTTCTGTTCTTGGAAAGTTACTGTAGTTAATTATTCCATATTAATTATAAAAATAATCCCAATTAGAAATAAATACTCATGTCTCTTCCCCATCTAACAAAAAAAAAAAAAAAGAGACTCTTTCCCATCAATTCCCATAACCCCTTGCAACTTTATATTTTTTTGAAAAAAATAATAATCATCTCTCACCGAACATCCCTCGTATTTTACTAGATTCTTTTTTCAAGTCAGTAAATAAAGATTATGCTTTAAACCATATCCAAAATTTTTTTATTAAAAAATATCATTTAAAATATCAAATAAAGTTCTACATTCAATCCATTCATCTATGTTTATTAATATTTGAAATATTTTTCCTCATGGGAACCTTGTGGTCTATTTTTTGTTTTATTTTAAATTTTTTTTATAGAGATTGTTCCCTACCCCACTTCTTTCTACTAATAAATTTGGAATCTAGTCCTAAAAATAACTTTATTTTTTTTAAAAAAATTGGGGTTTTTTATGAAAAAAATCTTTTGAATTTCTGCAAAAAAAAATAAATTTCCTGGATCTTGTTTTAAATACGGAAGGTTATTTAAATGCCTTTTATTTGAAAGGTAGATAAAAATTATTGTTTTTTGCACACATTAAATGTAAAATTTCATATTACTATTCTATTCCATCAATTCGGTTTAAATTATGAATTTTTGCACGCTATATTTTCAAATATCTCGAGTAGTTTCATACCTGATATCCAATTTTGTTGTTTTATTTTATGCTCATTGTTGCCTTTTTTAAACCTCATATATAATCGAAAATTTACTCAATTACTATGAATAAAAAAAATTGAAAATTGTACCCAATTCTTATTTTATATGTATGTGGAAATATTTATGATTGTAGATTTGGAAATAATAACATATTTTAAATCTTTATATGATTAGTAAAGTTAATTTTGCAATCATTAATAATAGAGGGATTGTAGAAATTATAGATCTATAATCGTATAAGAACTTAATAACCATTAACAGCTATATATCCAAAAAACTACACAAATTTTTTTTTTCACAAGTTAGCAGATTATGCAAACAAATTATTTTTATATTCGCTCTAAATTAAATAAAAAATCTTTCTTCTATACAAGTTGTCCATAAAATTTTATAAACAAGAAATAAACATAATGGCATAACGCGTCAATAATCGTGTAGGGTTCTTTCAAAATAATCTTATAAATCTCTTAATATGAAAATGGGGTTCGAAAAACTCCGATTTTAATAAATATTCCTTAATTCGCTAAAATATAATACTATATAAAATTTCGCATAAAAGGATAATTTTTAGATAGGAATTTTCACATCTTTTTAAGAATGCTTTTTTAGAATTTAGTTACAAAATATTCGAGAAGAATTTCGGTTTTGATCCGATTAAATCCAATCATAACAGCCAATTTTTTTTCAAAAAAACTGCTTAATACAAATAAAAATTTATTTAAAAGACGGATTTATAAATGGTTAATATTTTTTATTTACTCATATTTCTTGTGATTAAATACTAAATCAATTAATTAAATCGGGAGTTTTAAGAAAAAATCCTAGCTATTAGAATTTATCGAAATTTCATCGCATAATACAACTTCATGTGCAAAATTATGTTCGGACCCATTTTTTTGACTCAAATTTCCTAAATATTTAGTGATGATAAATTTGTGGCGGTTTTAATTACAAATTATGCAATAAATTCAAAAGGGTTTAAAGTTTTCCTAAAAATATGTTTCAAATATACTTTCCAAATACATTTTAATTTTTTTCACCAAGATTTATCTCACAAAAATAATTTAAAACATTAAAAGAACATCTTCATGATTTTTAAAAGTCTTTAATTATGAAGTACCTAAAAGGGGTTACACGAATTTTTTTTATAGCTTATACTTTAGCTATTTAGTATTCAATTTGTTATGAAGGTACTGATACAAATTCTTATAAAGTGTAACCCAAAAAGCCTAAAGATATATACCTTTTGAATTTTTTTGATATTGATTAGTTGTAAAAAGTCCATTATGTTTGTGAAAAAAGCCCTATCAATTTCGAGATGAAAAAAAGAGGAAAATTCAAAATCTCAAAAAAGGATAAGCTGCCCATTCTAATGAAATATTTCAGGATTACTCCGTATTTAAAATTTCGGGGCGTGGTTTCAATATATTTGGTACCCCTGCTTGCATTATGGTAAACTTTGCAGCTAATTTTATTAGAGAATAGCTTATGACGCACCATTTTTGCTTCTTTAAGAAAGAGTTCAAAATTTCCCAATCTGATATACTTTGAAATGGTAAACAAGTAGCCACAATGGTCTAATGTACAGTGTTTTTTTTTTCAATAGAGCTTCCAGGTTATTTTATTATGGGAAGATTTTTTTTATGGAAAGCAGAATCGTTTCTGTGTTAAGAGAAAATTTCCGATAATACCTTATGGAAGATGTGTATTCATAATCTAGATAATATAAGGATTTATACATAAAACGCTGGTTTCAAAAAAATAAAAATCTAGAGTATACCCAGAAGTTTTGTGAAAAATTCTTCAGCAGAATATAGAATAGACGGCCATAATGGAATATAAAAAAGATTTTTATAATGGCTGATAAAAGCTATGTGGGTAAGTTTAAGATATTTGGAGCATTAATAACGAGAAAGCAAATTTTTAATAATGAAGAAAGATATTAGAAGGCTCAAAATTCATTTAGCTCCCCAAAAAACTCGTTTAATTTAAACTTATAATCTGTTATAGAAATCACAGTTAACTGTAATGGGGGAAAAAATCGTGAAAAACGGTTTTTGAAGATCAAAGAGTGTTTTCAAATTAGCGAGAGAAACATTTTAAGTTAATTATTTAATATTGAAATTTCAATAAATTATGCGTAGTAATATCAAACATACAAATATCAAAATATCCTTTGAAAATGGATGATATAGATTTTTACAATCATATAAGATTGAAAAATCAGAACTTTATAAAAAAACAAAAAAAAAAGTATCAGGTTAGAATAAATGATCAAAGACGAAAAAAATTGATAACTTTATATCTATGTTCAATGAATTTAACGGTTTTAATTACAAACCATTCAATAAAAATAGCTTTGCAAAAAGAAATAGCATCTTCAGTGCTAAAATTGAATTAATGCGATTCTCTCCATAGAATTCATATAAATTTTCTTTTATAAATTTTTTATAGTTAAATTTTCCTTTTAAATAATAATTTTACCTTGATTTAAAATTTTATAAAAAATTATTATCATGCATAATCGAGTTTTTATTTGATAAAAAAATTTTCAAGGGGAGAAAGGGGGGGGGTATATATTAATGGATTTCACTGAATCTTGCTTCTTAAAAATATATATTCTCTTTTTTAATTTCCATTTTTTGGTAATTTCGTTAAATAAAATAAAACATTTTTTTTCATTTAATTTCAATTAAAACTAATTATAGGGTAGAATATTTTAGCCCCAATTATTTTTATTGGGTTTTTGTATCGATTCGATTACAATAAAAAATATTGGTTAGATGAATTTATGATTATTTTGCAATCATTTTTTATTTTTTATATTTTTTCATTCAATTATTGTAAAAGATGATTTTTTTTCTTGGCCAATAATAATAAGGCTTTTCAAAGCATTTTTTAACAGAAGATTTATAAAAACCATACTCACCGATACAAATTTATCCATTTATAGAGTATTTATTGAAACAACAATTTATTTTTTAGATTAAATAATTGTTTAATCGCCGAAAAGAATTTGAAGATAAAAAGATTAGTAATATTTCCGGAGTAAATCCTGAATTAATAATATTTTTTTAGGTTAAAATTTTTTAATTCTAATTAATAAGGGTTTAAATTAAAATTAATAATTTTTGAGCAGAAAGAGTATATTAATGATAATATATACAAATAGGTTACTTACAAGAGCAAATAAATTGAGCTTAGAACATATTAAGACTGTAATTAATTTTTCAGATAATATAAATAAAAATATTCTTTTTTAAAAAAAATTCCTTTCATATACCTAAAATTAAATCAAAGTCACCAAAAATCTAAAGATTTGTGGAAATTTTATCAGATAAAAAAAAAAAATAAATAACGTAAATTGGTTTGAAATGATTCTGATTATTCAAAAAATACCCAAAGGCTACGGTAATTAGATAGAAGTTTGGGATCAACCAATGCGACTTTTTCAAAATATTTTAGAAAGAATATATTTACTATATAGAAACTTTATTATTATTATTGTTATTATTCGAGATTATAAATTGGATTATGCCCTTCTGTTGTCAGTAATTTCCACGGAGAGCTTTTTTCAGCTATTAAACATATGATTTGATATTTCGAACTTTCAAATATATAAAAATAATGAAGGTTTGCATGTCAATCTTCATTGCTATAATTTTATTATATATCTTGTAATCAATAAATATTTCAATAAAAAGGCTGATTTTTTACAAATAAATTTCTTTAACATGTAGTGAAATAAATAAATCATATGAATTCTTTATAAAACTAGTACTGAATTATTTTTGAAAGTTTTTGAAATTTCATTAGGTTTCCAAAATTAAAATCTCAAAAATATCTCAAATTTGTGGACTGAATAACCTTTTAATTTTTTTTACAAAATTCTTATATTCTTATTTACTAAAATTTTGTTTTTCAGAATTTTAAGTGTAAAAACATTATAACTATAGTTTATTTCCTTGCCCTCTATATTTATCTATTATATATATTAGTTTTTTTTTTATTTTCAGAGCAATATTTTTTTTAGATTTGTTAGAAATACTTTACTACCCCTAATGGTTTTTTCATTATGCATTTTTTTCAATTGTTATTGAGCGTATTTAAAAGTATAAATTTATTTGAAATTATTAACTTATATTTCGTGGAAATAAAAAATGAGAGGTATCAGGAAGCTTATTTTAATTTTTTTTCGTAAAACTGATTTAGCAAGTCATTTTATCCATCTTCTATTAGTTAAAAATAAAAATTAACAAATTGGGTGAATTATAAGGTGAAAATACCCATTTAATGTATTTATTGAAAAATGAAATAAAGAACGCTATTAATTTTACGTTTCATATCAAGAAAAAAATATACTATTTTTTCTAAAATTTGAATTATGATTTTTAAATTAAAGTCAAATCAAAGCTGAGTCTTAGAAAGAGGGAAATATCATAATTAAACTCCAATTATATCCATTATGTTCAATTTAAAATGATTATTGAATTTGTATACAATATTTGATTTAATCATAATTAATAAATGTTTATTTAAAATAAAATTTAAAACACAATCCAAATGAGAGAAAAATTCTGAATTAGTTTATTAAACTCTACCCTGATTCCGATTAATTACTGGATTTTATTTTTCTAAACACGGAGTTTTATTATTTAAGATCACCATTTTTTTCATGAAAAATTTATTAGAACATATAAAATATTCGCTTTGAAAAAGATCAATATACATTAATAATAATAAAATTTTTTTTTTGAATTTTTGATGATTTTAAAATTATGTGTACTGTAATGAACAAATAGATTCAGTACACGCATTGAATGTTTTATCCAATGAAGAAATCTTCCCATAAGCATAATTGTCTTTTAGAAAATTGAAAACGGTATAAATAAGGAAGCTTAGACATTTTGGAATGGCTAAGCTTTTCAACTTGTCTCTTTCCCTATCTTTTATATTTTAACTAAGTATTTCCTTTTACCTTTTATCATTAAAATTATCCCATTAAACCTGATCCTTACAGTACGTAATATTTCAATTCATTTAATTAAAATTATTGATAAATTGAATTTTTTTATTATAAATTTTTATTCCGCAGTAAAAATAAATTAAATTTCGAAATTTCTATTTCAACTCAAATAATTGGAGCTAAAATAGCTGCATATATTTAATAGGCTTAATATGAAATCCAGAATCAAGAAAAATTTCAGGCTATTCTTTTTTTTCCCCAAATATTTAACGTTTTTTCAATTTTATGAAAAATATAAATTGGTTTAAATTTCATTGTTTCTTGTTAGTTTTTTTCAGATTAATGACGTTATTATTCTGTAATAATAAAGAAATTTGTGGTTTTTTTTTTTTCGAATTACTAAATTTTTTCTTTATGCGGAATATTTCTTAATTTTTTACATAAATAACGATTATTTTTCTGCATTGAAAAAATGATTAGATAAAATATTTAATCCTCTTTTTTCACTTTCAGAGTACATAGAATAAAATCGGTATTCATTTTTTCCCTCAATTTTAAAATTAGATCGATAAAAAAATTTATATTACAGATAATCCTTATTATTATTAAAAGATTTTAAAATTGGTTCTCTCGAAAATTAAAATCTTCGGGTATCGAAATTCATTCTTCACCCTGATTGTGGAATTAATTATTAAAGTTGAACTAATTTGAAATTATGCGCGTTTAATTCAATGATAAAAATGAATTTTCAATTTTCTTGTTAAAAAAAAGAATATTTCCTTCAATAATTGCCAAGTTTTCACAAGAGTTTTTGATTTTTAACCACATTTGTAGTTTATCCATTAAATCAATTTTTTTATGTCTGTCTCGATTTTTTAAAAAAGTATATACCTCAGTCTTTTTTTTTTTTTTTATTGTGAGACTATCTTTTCAATTTTAGATGATTTTTTAGAATTTGGACTGTTATTATTTTTTTTATCTATATTCTTGTGAAAAAATATCAATTTTAAATTTTTATCAGAATTTTTATCATATAACTTATGACTATTTCGTTCAATATATAATATTTATCAAATTTTAGGCTGAATTCTCCCAAATTCTGCTTAATTAGAATATTTAGTTTTTATAGATACTCACTTCAGCTTTGTTTCTTTAATTTTTTTCCATATTTTTTTTATAATAATATACTCATTATAATAGGGTTCAAATATAATATTTTAAATTTTATATTATTAGAATACGGCTCGTTTATTAATATGCAACAATTTTTAAAACATTAATATATATATATATATATATATATTATGGAGATGACTATTATTGGGTGAAATTTGATATCGAAAAAAATTTCAATTTTAAAAAGAATAAAATGTATTCTATCGCATTATATTTTTAGCGATTTCCAAGTGCTACATGTATTAGATAAATAAACAGTAATATTTGAACTAATAGGAATTTTCTATATTAAAAAATAGAAATGATGGATGTCAGTTTATCATAATACGCCTGAATCAAAGATATTACTGATGATAAGAAGTCTCTAGGCCAGGATCTTTGTTTATAAAATTATTAATTTCCCCTTTAATTAGTTTTATATAAACCTTAAATTATTTTCACCTAAAAGTTGTGTGTTTTTATTTAATTTTATTACTAATTCAGCATCCTGAAAAAATACATGAAGTGTTTTCCTGATGCCTATTTTAATACTTACAAAGTAAAGCAATTCTTAGATTTCATTCAAAATAAATGATTTGGCGTAATTTTATTCTTTGAATCCTTCTCTCTGATAAAAATCAGATTAAATATATAATTTTAACTAAACTAATACTTTAAGAATTAAAAATTCCTTAAATTTTATCATCACAAATATAAGTCTGAAAAATTTAAGATAGAAAATTTTCATTCATAGTTTTTAGTACTTTTGTAAAAAGTTGATACTTTAATCAAAAAGCGGGATTTTATTTTCATATATATATATATATATATATATATATATTTTTCCAATAGCAACTAAAACCCAGAAATATTACCTAAAACAACTAATGGTTAATTAAATCGCTTAAATAAATAGTTTAAATTTAAAAAGTTAAAATTAAGAAAAAAGAGCTTATTTAACTTTATAGATTGTATTCTTAAGCAACTTGGCTTCTTTTTTTAAAAAAAGAATGTCTAATTATTCTTCCAATACTCTCACATTTCCTTGCTTAATTAAAAAATTCAGGAAAATTTTAAATTGGATACATATTTCTCCTTATTTAGCATCATTTGGATGAAAATTAGAAGAAAATAAAATCATTATAACCCTTTTCCTAAACCATATTTAAGTCTCACACCTATTGGTCTAAGTTAAAAATCTCGACTGGTTAAAATGGTTCATTCATCCAATAGTATACATATATTATTAACTTAATGATAATGTTGAAAAAAAATTCAAATTAATTTTTCGCACAATCGGCTTTGAAAGGATTAAAGTTTTTCATTTCGTTATAAAAAAAATTAATAAACCAACACTCTACCCTATAATAAGTTTAAAAATGGGGATTTATACGGGTTTAATCTAATAGTGTTCTAACTTTACAAATTGCTAAAAATAAGAAATAATTTGGGTATATATTTAATCATAGCCCGAAATAAAGTAGTAAATTTATATAAAAAAAGACGAAAAAAGGGGGGGGGTTATACACAATATGGAACTGTTTTAATTTAATTCTCATTTATTAATTACAATTAAATAGTTAAAAACTCCAGAAATTTTATTAGTATAAACCAGATAATTATTTTCGTATTTATTAAAAGTAATTAAATTTAATAATAGAGTAATTATCGATCAAAATTATCATCTAATAAGTAACAAAAATACAACCCAAAGATAATTTAAAATACAGATAATATAGATATAAATGAACAGATTCTCCTGTATATGAATTGGGGTCACCACAACACCATGCAAAACCTTGGATTATAAATTTTAAGAATTTTTTTAGAAAAAAGCCGAAAAAAAAAATTTAAGCCCAATTTCAATCACATAGTCAAATTTTTTTATTTAAAAAAAATAATCGAAAAATACCAGATAAAGCCTGATTAATATATATAACTTTTTTTAGAGCTTTATGACTTAGCCAATGACTTCAATTTATGAAAAATAGAGATTGAAACACATAAATTATTTCCCCCAAATAGAATTTTCAGGGTTATTATATTTAATATTTATTTATTATAAGATATAATGAATACTAAATTTAATTTCAAATTTCATTTTTTATAATAAATATATATATTAAAAATTTATATATTTAAATTTTTTTTGTTATTAATTTAAATAATCATGATCCGGTTTAAAAGATACACACAACTGTAGCATCAAGTCCAGAAAAATCCATATCTTTACACTAACCTCCACCCCCATCCTTAAAAAATGCAACAGAATATTGGCTCTGTTCCGTTTATAAAACATATTTACAAATTTCGGATCCCCAAAGCTAAGGATAATACATATATTGATAATAATAGGGGGAAAAGGTTTAATTTCAGCCTCAGAAATTCGGATTCGAAAAAACCTGGAGGGTAAAAATATCACGTTAAATAACCTTTCCAGCACATTTCAGGAATATAAGCGGTGATTTTTCTATGGGAAGTGATGGATTTACAATTATTAATGTCGGAGAAAAAGTTAAAATAATTAATATTCAATATCCAAATCCATGAAATTTCCAACTGTTAAAACTAGGAAATCACTGAACATCAAATTATTGGATGATAAAAAAAATTCAAAAAAAATATTAACAGTAAGTAATAATAAAATCAGTTTTCAAAAGCCACTCTCAATAATGAAACCCCCGAAAAAAAGACATTCAAGGGCTTCATATGAGAACATACTCTTGAGTATCTATCAAAAATCCGCTATAAAATTTGATTCGAAACCCCTTAAAAAAATATTCAGTTGCGGTTCTTAGCAAAAAAATGTGAGGTTCAGGGTACAAATTTAATGAACTCACACTGAGACTAACCCGAAAATTTCATAATGTATTTTTTATGTGTTCTACTGCATATAGGAGAACCAAAAATCAAAATTCATACACCTCCTCTTCCGCTACCATAAATGAATGAAAAAATAGGGCTAAATCGGGAATTTAATGCGATAAAAAGTGACCATTATAAAATTACTAAACCAAAGCAATTTACAATAAGCCACCGCGCTAAAAATAATTAAGACCCAGGTAGTATCTCTGGAAGGAGAATTGATTATTAGCACATTGAAAAATCAGAAAACTTAAAGATCATAAATCACGGGATGAAGATTATATTTTTTAAAAAAATTTCCTTGAATTAAGATCCCATTTTATCTAGCTAAAAAGGAATAAAAAATATTAGCAATATATAAGATAGCTTTCACATATGAAGATTATGCAAATAATGATGAAATTAAAGATAGGTATTTATTGATATAGTGGAATTATGATATAATTGATTTTAAAATGACAATAGAAGACCAAAATATCTCTATTTTATATCTCATCACTATTTGACTTGAGACAAAGAACTAACGGAGATTGAATTTAAAATGTGAAAAATTATAAATTAAATTGAAACTAGTGTTTTAATAGAATATAAAACTTAATTCTCCATTTCTAATTAATTTAAAAAAATCGGAATTATACCTTCAAAATAATATTCAAAACTTCTAAAAAGTGCCATTATAAACTAAAAATTATCCCAAAAATACACCTGAGATCCCAATAGGGGAAAAGAAAAACTAAAAGATAAGAAAGTGGAAGGTGATTTTCTTATATATCGAAAATGTACATAATCTTCTGGAGATTGGTAAAAAAACATAAAAACCACCCGATGTAGCTAAAGAATCTTCCTCAAGAAAACTTTTGATTTTAGAAAATGTGAAATAGATCAAAAATGAAGCATTTCTGGGCTAATTTCAATTCAAATTAGTTATATATCAAAAAAATTAGGGATATGGGAACCTCAATTTCAAAAAAATAATATAACCTATTCAGAATAAGAATCAAAAAACAAGTCAATCTAAACATAATTGAACTAGAGCTATTAATGTTAAAAATATTTCAAGAGCTTTGTATCTAGGCTAGATTTGATTTTTTCAAAATGAAAACAATTAATAAAAAGGATATATTTGATTGAAATCAAAATATATATACATTTTTTTGTATTACGGAATTTTATTGTAAGATAAAGCCATTTAAAACTATACTAAAAAAATATGAAAAAAAGAAAAAGTCGAATAGAAAAGACTATTATCCTAAATGCAATAAG
>LSSL01000438.1:5733-32529 GCA_001953115.1 Smittium mucronatum | reverse complement strand
ATTACAATCCAATATATATGAATGGATTAGATTAGCTACTTAGAAAGGATAATATCTAACTTTATAATGGGTATATATTATTCCCTTATATCTTTTCTTCCACAAAGATGCCATAAAAACTATGAATATTTTCACTTATAAAAATTCATTAATAATTATATAAAAAATTATTCCAAGAATATAACATAGAGGATCCAATTATACAAAACCAGGTCAAAGGTTTTTCAAATTTTCAGTATACCAATTATAAAAAATCGGTATATCTGAGAGCCAGAAGACCCATGCGTTACTACAAGAAAACCTTTGACTGAATTTTAGGACTATCCAGAGCTTACTGAGATTCTTTCTTCAATCTTAAAGTGATTATTCCGCACAAAAAAATTCAGAAGAATGAATCTAGTTGATAAAATCTTATACGAAAAGTGATTGATTAATTATCTCTAACCGCTTCTTAGTAGAAATTTATCAGTGGCAGTGAAGCTTTTTGATGCTACCCTGTATTGTATTCAAGTAGCTTTAATCAATTCAAACAGCTCAATCAATTATTATTGCATATTAGGATTCAAGAAAAATTAGATCTTACAATGGATTGTTATATAGTCATAATCTCCGACGCCATGAGAGTCATTTTCGCACAATTAGATTAAATGGTTACAAATAATATATTGTACCATCTTCACTAAGTTATGAATCTTCTGAGTAAACCTCACTATCTTACTGATTTTGAAAACAAACCGCTGGCTAACCAGAAAAATCCAGATGCTTAAAATTCTAGAAGAAACAGAAAAAGCGCACCAGGATTCAAAATATCTTTTTTGAGCACCCGAATTTTAGTTCTTAAAACGTAAAATGCAGCAAAACTACTCCAAACCAATAGCGTAAGTTGTATAGAAGCCTATAGCCAGCAAAATCCATTCAAAACGGGAAAATTTTCATGGGGGATAAAATTTCTGAGGAAGACTATCATAATAGAATCCACAATTGACCCCCAAGCAGTGTGCAGTCTCCCAATGTTTAGATCAAAATGTCCCAGACTCAGAGAAAACAACTGGTTCTAATCATCTTTAAAGAGAGGTCCAAATTCTGCCAAAAAATCTAGGACCAAAAAAACATGGATTCAAAGGTAAACAAAAAATAAAATTCTTTTTGAAGATCAGAGCATACAAATCCTCTATAAAATACTTTATATGTTATACTAAGAATCTATTAAGAGTCATAAAAGCAATTCTGATGTTTTCTTTTTCTTTGAATCTCCATCTGATTAACAGCGAGAGCAAGATCAATACAGAGGTACATTTTACCTTGAAAAAAGGAAGAAAAAAACTCGCTTATAAAGGAATTATATTTGTGAAATGGGTCAATAAAATTGATTTTATATATTTTTTATTTTTATTAAAAATAATCAGGGGAATTAAGACTAGTCCCGGATCTATAAAAATTGCATCTATAGTTTGATCACTGGAACACCAAAATGTGTATACTTATTCGAATTTCAGGATGTTTATTAGAAATATTTATGATCTCACTATATCTAGAAGATTCATTCATGCAAATTCCGATTCACAAAAACCGAAAGATATTCTTTCATTAAATAAAGATCTCTCTTAAGAGTGAAATACTTTGCGGTGGTTTAGGGACTTAATGGTGTACTTTTCGAAGTACACTAAACCAAAATTTCACAAAAAGTTGTACTATTCTTGGTTGGGAGTAGTGGAGACAGCGCACAGCGATTCTGAGGATTGCGATTTCCGAGAATTACCATCTCAAAACTGGAGGAACCGATCTTTTAGCATAGCTGAGACTTAGTCTAGTGACAATTCCAGCGTTCTAAAGACAGGTGGATCTCAGCGTCTAACGGCTATTTGTATGAAAACCATGTCAATCAAACCCACGTTCGGGTATGAGCATAATTTTATTAATCCTGTTAGAAGTAGGCTCTGATTAAAAGCTCATTATTTTCAATGAAGAGTTTAATTTTTGAATGCGTACGACCTCAGCCATACACCTACTTGTATCAATTCCAGGGGGGGGGGGGGTTGGTTGATAGGTTATACCCTTTTCCCGTAGACACACAGCTGGTAGTCCGGCAGAGGAGCTTATTTTTGTTCTGAAATAGTATTTTCTATACTTTTTTTTTCATATTTTTTTAGTATAGTTTTTAATGACGTTATTTTGCAATAAAGTGCCGTGAAAAAAATAAAATAAAATAAGAGCTGAAGGAAATCACAATTCCCATTTCTACCCTTCAGACTTTCGATCAGCGCCCATAACTTCACCAAGGTATCGGGCTCAGTTTTAAATTTGGTTGACCACAAAGAACACGATTTTCTGATCATCTAGATGATCTTACTTTCATGAAGAGATGAGAGATATACGTCGCCTAAATAGCACCTAAGTTTAATCCAAGCTGATAGTAATGGTGTAAAAAATCGAGATATGAAAATCTTCTACCAACCGGCTCAGTAAATACCCATCTAAGGATGCAGATCAATAAACGAAAAATTATTCTAAAATCTCTATTTTCAATAGTCAGAAATATAATCCGGGGGTATTGAAGCTTTAATGCAGGTCAAATTAATATTAAATGGATAGTTATATTTATTAGAAAATTGGGAAACGTCAGTGAAACTACTTCTTGGTTACCTTATGCTAAGAAGGCTTCTTTATAAAAAAAAATCTTTATCGAAGATGAAATTCCGGAAAAAATCAGCAACTCTTTCATACACTGAGATAAATAATTTGAAGTTTTGGAAATAAATAGTGGCCAAATGGAATGGTTAGTTATTCCTTTCAAAAAAAATATGATATGGAAATATTCACAGAATCCAGCCAAAATGCATTGAGTTTTGTAATTGAATACGAATTCTAATTAGGATTATTTTTTTACAGGATTAATCATTGTTCTTCACTCCTTAGAAGCCCTTGAAGATCCCGTTTGCGCTGAAACTTAATATTTTAATTGAACGATATGTTTTTATCTAATTAAAAGAAACCACTAAGTACAGCTATCGTAAATTTAATGAGAATATTTTAACAAGTTTCTTGAGATAGCAAAATGGTATAGGTTTCTACCTCGGACCAAAATTTTTCCTAGTTTAGCATAAATAAAACTGGTTCTGAGTTTATTCGATGCCCCAAATCACATAAAAACTAAAACAGAATTTTTAATAACAAATCAAAAATTTATAACACTAAACTCCCTTTTCAGTCATTTATATGTGAGGTTATTTTACTCCAAGCTGAACAAGAAATTGAAAGCTCAATAAATATGGTTTCTGGGAACCTATGCTAGGTACTTTAGTTAGATTTCTTTTTAATAAGAATGGTGGAAAACCCATTTTGCATGACAACTGTGGAGCTTTTTATCACAAGTGGTTCGGAAATTCGGCCTTGAACGTCTAAAATTAAGCTGATATAACCACTGCTGATATCCGATATCCAATTTCTTTTTAATAGCTATGAATTTAACAGACTCTCGTTCTAAAAACAAAAAAAATCACCCTGGAGACCAAAAACGGAAAACATCCGTTTTCAGAGAACAAAATCCTGACTTTAATGGCTTGAAGAATTAAAAGTGTGACTTCCAAGAGTTATCTTTTAATTTATTTAAATTGACATTTTTTTTTCAAAAGAACTATGTAGAAAGTGCAAATTCGGATAAAACAACTCCCACAGTACTTTCTGGAGTATATAGTCAGCAAAAATATCATATCAGTGATATCAACACAGCTATTTAATTTACTACTTAGTCTAAATATCCGAGACAATAACTTGAAGGTACAAAAAATGGGGCATTTAATACTATTCTTATAATACCGGAAAATTGTACAAAAAATCCTGAAAGCAATCAAACCAGTGTTTTATTCATCTCTCCTAGTGATGCACCAATTAAGGATTTCATTACACAAAAAATCGACATAAAAATTGGCATAATAAATATTAGAATTTAGACTCAAAAAAGGAAAATATCAGACAGAAATCTAACACCCAAATTATGCTGGTCGCTAGCTATTAAATTTTTTTTAAAAAATTTGAATTTTACCTCATGGATGACTCAAATGATTATTTCTATGAAATTTTTTTTAAATATAAAAATCGCTTCCACAAAGGAGATACGAAAGAAGTGAACAATAATAGGTTTCTGTCAAATAAATAAAAACTTAGATAAAATATTACCTCCAGTTTACACTTACATAATTTATGAAAAAAAGATTTTCCAAAATCAATACACATTAAACGTAGACAACGGCTAATTTATAATTATATAATATTGATTTTCTTAAAAGATAATTCAAATAAACTCACCTTCGATAGAAATATCAGGTACAAAAGCTCACATCAGGACCTTTTAAACCGCCCACAGAAAACACTAATACCTGATTCAAGTGCTATTGGAGAATTCTGGCATTTTATGAAGGAGTTTCGACCTAATATATTGAGCAACACACTTATTTCTCAAATTATTCTATATTAGATTCATTTTATTTACACGCAAGATGTTATATTAGTAACCTAAATCAATCTATTCTTAAAAATGATTAACTTAATACAACACTTTAAAAATATTATATTGATATTTTTCGAGCTCTTTCAACAAAGATTAATATTTATTTATTTAGTAGAATGGAAATATTAAGCTCAAACCCCCATTACCATTTACGTTTTTTGATAGAAGAAATCTATATATTATAGGCATAATTTAAGTTTTAAGGATAGAATTTTTTTAATTAGTTCATTGACCTCCCCTATTTTTAAATAAATTTAATTTTCGTTTGATATTATTTAACAATATTTTAACATACTATTATTTCCCCTCTTCAAAATCTTCAACTCTTATTTCAGAATTTTTCAAATTTGATTTCGTCCCGGTTAAATCATTTTATCTGTTTATAAACAATAAAGTTCTCATATTAAAAATTCCTATTAAATTTTTTTATAAGATATAATTTTTCAATTTTGAAAATTGAAAATTTTGACTATTGAAATGTTGAAATGAGCATTATTATAAGATCATATATATTTTTTAATACAAATAGAGCAAAAAAACTATTGGAAAAATATATTAATTTTTTGAACTCATTATTTTGAGTTAGAATTTTTAAAATTTAGCTTTTGTGAAAGATTTTGCTTTTCGGAAAGATCATATTAGTTTTTCAAAACATAATTAGTAATTTATTTAAATTAATTTTTGTTATTTGATTCTAATTTAAGCTCTGATAAAAGTATTAATAGATCAAGGTATAAAAAAAGTGTTTATCGATGGAGAAATTTGTGATCGAGCTCATATTTCAAAAAAATCCCCTTAAGTTAACTTCATATATATTTTGAAGTCGCTTTTTCATTATAAAAATTAATAAATCCATATATCCGGGATAACTAAGTTTATATAGAAAATATTTATAATTGTCCAAAAATCTTCTCAATTAATTTATATTTATAAGTATGGGATTAATTTTTGCAAGTTGCACCAATATTGGACTCACATATCTTTTTTCTTCGATTTTGTGTATTCTTTTATTATTATTTATTATTTATATTTTACGGAGACTTATAAAAATCACATTTACGCCCACGAGATTTTGGTTGAAAGAGCGAATAAATCCAAATTTACAGTTTTATTTGAATAAAATTCTTGGTTAAATATTTTTTTAAAAATTTGACTCTATTAATAATATTTTTTTTTATTCTCCAAAGTTTGGCAATACTACATACTCTCTGGAGTCAATATTTGATCTAGCCATAGTTTTTTTAAGATGAAAGTTTAAACTAGATTATTCAATGTAAATTCAATTAAATTATCTGCTGCAAAAGTTGAGCTGAAAACTATAACGTAAATAGCTCTTCTCTTGAGATTATTGTAGAAACTTATTTGATCCAGTACTCTACTTATTTTCTTTACAGTAATATCTATTTCTTTTAGTCGGATTGAGCCCGATTAAACTTTAAATTGAAACCCATGCTTTCAAAAAAAAAACTTTCCTTCATTTTTTCAAAAGTTATTTCAGGATTAGATTCAACTATTGTTTCTATCTAGGCTATAAAGACATATTTTGATTCTAAATTTGACACTATTCTACCAGATGGGTTATTTGGAATCACCACCTGAGCTTAATGCTCAAAAAAAAATTATATTATGCTTTCATTGCTATTGAAAAAAGCTTTTTAATTCATCTATATTTTATTCTTAATATTTCTGGTGCACATTTTGTTGAAATACCCAAAAGAAAAAAAACGATAGTAATATTGTTATAAGTTCGTGATTTTTTAGGGTATTCTCTGACTGTTTTTTTCTCTAATTTATACTCATTCTAAGATTATTTATTAAATATATTGTTTTGAAAAAATTTATATTAATCTGAACTAAAGCCAAAACATAGTTTTATGTGGAAAATATTTTTACATATTTCTAATTTATATATATATGAAGATGTTCTGCACTCTGGGTTGTTTTGGGGGCTCAAGTTATCAGCTGTGCCACACACACTTTTAGTAACAACTTGTTTTTCAACTTAAGATTGTTATTCTAGAGGCTACATTACAATAAACTAAAAAATGGACAGGTAACTGTATTATAAGTAGTAATAAAATTGTATGAAACGTAGTTTTATCAAATAACCAAGCATCTTTAAGAAATAACTTGGGTACGAAGGTGTATCCTAAAAATTCCACACCTTGTCTTTGGTCTTTACTAGAGGGTTTCTATACGCATTATTTATTAATAGTTCTGTATTTAATCTCCTAAGCTCAAGGGCCCTTCCTTAACATCCTTTTTATAAAGAGTAAATCTCTTTGTATTCAGAACTTCTAATTTTCTTTATTTAAGGTAAACTCAGATCAGTGTTGGTCTAATAATATCAGTACTGATTTCATTCATCACGAATGAATAGATATATAAAGAAAATATTCCTTTGATTTCAGTGCCAAATTTGAAATCGCTTCCAAATACATATATATTGAAAAAAAAATATGATCTTTTGGAAAAGCGAAATCTTTCACTAAAGCTAAATTTTAAAAATTCTAACTCAAAATAATGAGTTCAAAAAATTAATATGATTTTTCCGATAGTTTTTTTGCTCTATTTGTATTAAAATATATTTACATTCTTATAATATCGCTTATTTTAAATTTCAAAATGTCAAAATTCTCAATTTTCAAAATTGAAAAATTATAACTTATAAAAAAATTTAATAAGAATTTTTAATGAGAACTTTATTGTTTATAAACAGATGAAATCATTTGATCTGGGATGAAATCTAATTTGAAAAATTCTGAAATAAGATCGAAAATATGAAGTTTTGACTTTTAAAAAGCAAAAATTTGATTTGTAAAACGTAAATTGTTGGTTTTTTAAAAGGGAAATTATTGTCAAAATTATCAAAATAATATTTGAAAGTGGTTCAATTTTCCTAAAAAATGCTAGATTGAATAGAAATTTTAAATTTTAATTATATGCTGTGGCGCGGCACAATTATTTTTAAAAGGCTAAATGTATTTTGCAAAATGGTCTAATTCGTGGTGCAAAAGGATCAATTTTTAAACTATTAAATGCTTTTTTTATTATAAAATTTGTTAATTTTTATTCATTAAACTTTAGATTAACTTTCGTAAAATTTTCAGAAATTTTATTAAACTTATATAATTCATTTGTTTTTATAATAAATTTTGCATAAAAAAAAAGATTAATTAATTTGTTTAAACCCAAAAATGAAATGTTAAAAAACCAATTAAAACTTATAAAAATTTCAAATCTTGCTTCAAATTCGTTATATTTTTTTATTTTTTCTCCGAAATATGTTTGAAATACGATTATTAAAATCTTATTTGATTATTTGTTAATGTATTTATAAGACTTTAGATGATTTTTAAAATTTTATAGTAAATAAAGATGTTTATATGGATAATAATTTTTTTTCAAAATCTTGTCCTCAAATTTTATAAATCTTTTTTAATTAAAAAAACTGAAATTTTTACATAATTTATTTGTTAATCTAGAGCTAATGCTACGAATCTTTATTCTATTTGCAAAAATCGCAGATTTTGTTATATCTAGTATCAATTAGAGAATTTATTCGTATGGCTATGATTAAATTTTATTTTAACAGATGTTTTTTTCTGTAAAAAAAAGTCGAGTCTTATAAAAAATCTATCACATATAGAAGATTCTAATAGGAGACGAAAATTTCTTAATAATCTTTCCCAAATCTTTAATTTAAAAATGTACAAGTAGCATATTGTATTAATTTATCGGTCGAATCAAAGCTTTAATTACAGAAAATTCTTTCTGATGAAAAAATGCGGAAACTTTATAATCATAAAGATACTTAACTATATTTGTTAAATTGACGATATTTAAATTTTATTTTGACCAGTAGCTTACAAATAAATAAAAATTGGTTTAGAGATAATTTCTTAATAAAACATTATCGACTATCAAAATTTTCTAATTATTTCATATTCATGGAAATCTAAAGACTACTTAATTTCAAAAATATTTAACGTTCTCATAAAACACCTATTATTTTTTTTTTTATGTTGTAATACTTAAGATGCAATTTTAATATAAAATGGTTGAATAAACTTTAAAAACACAAATTATGAAAAAAATTCATTATATAAAGTGACAATTAGTTATCTCAATTAACGAATAGATTTATAAGTATTTGATTATTGAAAGAAAATCTTTTAAGTAAGGAAATTGGCTAATATAAAAATTTTCTATTCATAGAATCGATAAGTTGAGATAATTCCAAGTAATATATCGGCTACTAAGATAGATTATAATTATATTAATTTTTCATGATGAAAAACTTATTTAATTTGAAAAAAGTAACTTAAAAATCATATAGTTCTGTTTTTGATTATAAAAGGTTAAAAAAATTGAGTTCATCAAAGTTTTAATAATTAAATTAGATGATATTAATGCAATAATCGTATTGAATGCAAATTTAATAAATACTTGTATTTCAAATATAAAACTACAATGTAAATGTGAATAAAATCAATTATTCATTATCTTCAACATTTTATTTTTATTTTTCTATTAATTTATAAAAATTCGTATTTTATTTTAATCGAAATAAAAAAAGAGCCTAAATTATTTTATTTCATTTAATAAAGAATGGGTTTTTTTTATTTTAAACCATGAAATAACTATGATAAAAATTTACAATTATAAATTTCGAGAATTATAATGATTTTTATTGGGTTTAAATAAAGAATTTTTCCACCCAGACAGTGATGAGTTTTATTTTTTTAAATCGTCATAAAATTATTTTTCAAAATAATTAATTATATAAATTTAATCTGTTTTTTTTTAGTTTCAATTAGCTAACCTTTAATGAAATATTATTCATAGTTAAAGCTAGTTAAAATAAGCACGTTTTTGCGATTTATAATTTAAAGTATAAATTTCATAAATAGGAGAAAGATGCGAAAAGTTTTTAAAATTAATTTGATGATATTAATAAATTTTTTGATAAAATAAATATTATTATTATGAAATATTATTTATAATATTTCAAGTTTTTTTGGAAAAAATTTTTGATCAAATTTTACCCATTTTCGAAACTTAAAATATGGCTAGAAAAAAGAGTAAAATGTTACGTAATTTAATTTTAAGACTTTTATTGTTAAATTTAACATTATTAAAGGTTTATCTCTAAAATATCTCGTGAGTTTTTAGAGGAAGGAGATCACACAATTTTTATTACACAGAATTTTAAGATTAAATTCACCACTTTTTATCGCAAATAAAATTTTTGAATGATTTGAAAACTATGAGTTGCTTTTTGATTTTGATGAAAAATTACTTGTAAAACCGTGCCCACATAGCTTTTTTTATGTATTTTACTAACTAGAATTTTAATAATTGAAAAAATTGTGGAGGCGTCAAATAAGCTTCGAAACTATTCTCTATAAAAAATATTAATTTTGAAAAAAAATTTGAAAACACGTTTAATTAATCCCTTTTTTGGAAACCTTTAATTTAATAACGACTAGCAAATATTAAAAACTGCGCATTTATTGCGCCAACAACTAATTAACCAAAATATAAAATTTCACTCTATTTTTTTTTTGTTAAGCTATAAAAACAACGCTGAATCAAAATAAATACTTAAAAAAGCTTTCTTAAAATAAATTATTATAAATTCTTTATTATATCAATACGAAAATCCAAAATGACAATATTTAAAGCAAAATGTTAATATTTTTGTGCAATTTATTTTATTTAAATATATTTGAAGTTACAAAAAAAAATTATTATTTTTGGCGTTAATACATCGAAAAAAACTGAAAAAAATAGATGAAACCTGTGGAATTATACATATTTTATGAAAAAAATAAATATTCATTTTTTCACTTGTAGCTTCGAAGCAAATTTAATAGAAATTCCTAAAAAAAAAATTTTTTTTTTTAACTGGTTAGTTATTTCAAACAAATTTGTCAGTTTTCAAAGTTATAAATGATTGATATATAGACTGAAATGACTGAACCGCATTTTAACTGGTTAACCGAATACAATATATTATTAACTTTATTTGCGAATAATTAAGGTATTTCAAGGGTAAATAAAGATTAGAAAATCATAAAAAAGGGTTAAAAGATATTTTTACTATGTTTATGATATTTTATCTCTTTATCTTTTTATGAAACACCTATAAAGATTTCTGATAACTAATCAATATGAATAAATTTTTTATACTATAGGAAAAAAATTATAAAAATAATAACCATAATCAGATTTCATGATAATTAATATATTTCAGACAAAATTTATTGTGTCAAATATAAAATGATTTTTTAAGACTCATGAAAATTGAATTATTGTATATTTTGTATTTTGTTTTGAGATTTTAGCAGCTATTTTATCCAATATGTGATTTTGAAATGTCGGATTTTTTTTTTGTATTATTGGTTTAAAGCATTTAAAGCATTTGGTATTTTATCAATTAAAATTCCGCAATGACTATGTGATTAAATATAAAATATCCAATCGATAATCAAGATAATTATTAACCCTTTTTAATCATTTCACTAAAAAAATTTGTGTTTTAACCCAGTAAAATTCAGCCTTAAAAAAAACTGCTAATTTTCTAAAAGTTTTTATATCTAAATGATATATAAATTTATAGTTATATCGTGTTTATAGTTTTAATAAGTCATTATAGGCTTCTATTTGAAAAATTTAAGCAATGAAAGCAAAATTTTGGAATAATTTAAGTTTCGATTTGATCATTTATGAGTTTATTCCTTTATAATGGATTTTTTTATTTATTTTCATCTCTTTTGAAAAAGCAATTGTGAAAGTAATTGCTAATAATTTTACGTTTTATAATGCTTTTTTAAATACTTTTTAGTCTTCAAAAACTTTTGTATTTTTTTTCCGATTGCTATTGTCAATAAATTTTCATTTGTTTTTGCGAATTAAAATTCATTTGCATTTGATATGGGAAATGTACTTGTTTTTTGATGTATTGGACTCATAAAAATTTGAAAATTAATCTTTCCTTTTTAATTTTTGCCTTAATAGATTATTATATACTTTATAAATAACTACCATAAAAAAACGATAATTGATCTTATGAACTTACTTAGCTCATAAAATACTATTCTTTCGGCCTTAAAAACTATTAGGTAGTATGCAATTTATTAAATCTTATATCACTACATGTATTTCGAAACTTTATTTCATCATTTCATTAAATTTTCGTTTAAAATTTTCTCTTTATTTTTGAAAAAACCATACTTAGTTCAATTAGATTTGAGGGAAAACTGTATAACCATACTTGTAATTATAAAAATTTTCTGTTTTATTATTTTATATTAGATTTTTTGAATTTGCTACAGAATTAAACTTTACTTTACTATAAAAATGTGATAAATTTCATATTTTTAATTTATAATGATAAATATTATAAAATAAAATTAAAATAACATCCTGCTGGGTTTTATAAAAATTATAAAAAATAAACAATAGATAGGAGTTAATACAAATAAGAAATTAAAATCAAATTATTATATGAATTATTCTCCTAAAACATCAAAAAATTCAAGATCATTCACAAAAATAAACGCAGTAACAATAATAACTCGATTGAAATCATAAAAACAAATTTACATCAAAAAAAATTGCTATCATAATTTTATTTACAGCTGCATTCTCATTCGTATTTTCTATCTCATTTAAAAAAGATAAAATATTAACAATATAATTCAAAATTTCGTTCCATATTCAATTTTATCTGAAAACCAAAGATAAATATCTGATTAGTAAATATAAGGTAAATGAATTCATTAGTTACATACTTTAAACTCAGTTTAAATTCAAAAATTCTATATCCTTGGGCGATTAGGACTTTATTTTATTATTTTGGAGTGCTTTATTAAAAAAATGAGAGCAATTCAACTGCTATAACTGAGAATCTCTACATCTTTTAGCTATTAAAAACTTCTAGAAAAACAGTTATTTCTTTTTTTATTAATCATATGATCCGATATACGGTACTTCTTTTATAAGGAAAGATTTTATTGGGTCAAAAAAATATTTTTTTATAGTGAAATGACTAAAAAGGGTTAAAGTTTATCCTGAATATTGATTTCATATTTTGTATTTAATCACATAAAAATTGCAGAATTTTATTTGATAAAATACCTAACATAAAAAATCTATTAGGCCTATTTTAAATAATAATAAAATTATTGATATCAAAATCACAATATCTCAAAACCAGATGCAATATATATATATGTTAATAAGAGGAGAACCAATATTTTATAAAAATTTTTATAAGTTATTAATATTTAAAATAGGCATCATTTTCATAATCTTAGATATTTTTTTTCTTAATAGCACTAAAAATATGAGTTCAAATATACAAATTTAGTCTATTGTTTATTTAATGGAAGAATTAACCTTTCTCATAGGAAAATGTTCTTATTTTTGAATTTTTGTTCTTCTAAAACTCAAATTGTATTTTTATTTAAACATCATATTAAATAAGAACCTATATATATAACCAATAATAGTTGACTTAATTGAAGTTTTTTATTTACTGCTAAAAACAAATAAAATTAATCTTGTATTTTTTATAGGTTTAAATTAAATTATACACGTTGATTTTAATCATAAGTATTTATATTAAACATTATATAACTTTTTAAAAAAAAATTTGATGTTTTTTATAACGCCTGCATGAGTTCGTAAACGGATTTGGAAAGTGGGATTAAAATAAATCATTTCAATTATAAGACACTTGGTCTTGAGATATTTGATAGAAATTTAATTTAACTGGGTGTATAATATATGAGTTTTAACTTCGATCTAAAATAATTTTAGCTTGAGCTAAAACTTGGAATAATTTAAATTTTGAATTCATTTAATTTGGACTGAGAATTCGAAATTAGTTTTGATTTGGGTTTGAACTCGAAATTTTATTTGGATTTTTATTCAACTTGTAAATTGAAATTTGTTAAACTGGCTTGAACTTCGCCTCAACTGAATTTTTATTATATAATTATAAATATTGTTCTTGTAATAATTTTACAGTATTTGAGCTCATTGATTATATATCTAAACAATTATTACTTAAGTTTTTTTTTTTTAATTTATTAGTTATTTATTTTTCCATCATTTTTTCGATGGCAAAATTACTTGAAAATAGCTTATTAATTAATATTTTTTGTGTTATAAAGATTTTTATTTTTAAATATTAAAAAATTGATTGTTATGGAATTAATTTGATTCAAATATTTTTTATTAAATATATAATAAAAAAACACAATTAAAAATATATTACTTTATATATTTATTTTTATTATTCTCTCGTGAGCCTGAAATTTTTCTTGGTTTTTTACTTTCCCCCCCCTTTTTTTTGACTTAATATCTCTGAAATAATTAAAATAATAACATTCGTTTTTTTATAGGAATATATTTTCCCAAATTTATATCTTTTTAAAAAAATAACAAGTGGCTATATCCAAAATTGTATCTGTGTCTTCTTCAGAAAAATTATTGAAATATTTGATAAATAGTATTAAAAAAATCAGAAATAACATAAACAATTACATAATCTTGAATTTAATATCGAATAAAAATTACTATCATTTTAAATAATAAATTTTTGATTTTTTCTTTATTTGAAAGCGGTTAATATAAAATTCTTCTATTTTTAACATATCATCTGAATTTTTATATATTCATTCTACCGGTGTTTCACAGATTATTTAAAAATCGATAGCTATTTCTGGTATGTTTGGAATAATATCAAATATTATAATAATTAAGTCTAATTATTTTTGTTTCAAAGTAAGGTTGAGTCTCTTCAAAGAATTTTTTATCTACGGTTATTAAATACTAGCACTCTTTTACCAATTAGATATAAGCTAATTTTTATAAAAAAATCAATAATTCTCTTTTTTTAAAAAATGAAATCGTATTTTCTAATCAATGATTTCCATTATAATCCAAAAAAATCTCTTTATAAGCTTTTTGTTTCTTAAATAAATCAGATTTGATTCATTTTTGAAAATGGCTTATAAAATCTGAAACTTTATTCTTAATTTATCTAGTATTTTTTGCTCAGCAGTTATTCTTGTATCATTTTATTCTAATTTTTTTAAACATACTGAATTCTGAATGCTGAATTGATTATAAATGTGTTTTTTTTTTCACTTTTCTCTCCGAGTTTTTTAATAATTTTTTAAAAAATTCCAAAATCCATAAAAAATATTCCTCTTTTTCAACTTATATTATACCTATATCTAAAAGTACAAATATTTGTTAATAAAGTCTATTAGTACAAGTTAAAAACATAATATCGTATATCATTAAGCTTATATTTTTTTTCCAGAATGGATATTGGTGCATCAGGAATTCTATAAAAAAACTAATTATAATTAAATATAATATTTATCTCATTTTTATGTTTGTATTCATCCAATATTAGCTCACTTCTCGGTTTGTAAATTATTATAATATCTTCGAATATTTTTTTCAATTCAAATAAAGACTATTAAGCTCTTTAATTTTTTTTTTTCGTTTATACATGATACTTTTAGTATTTAATTTTGTATTTGAAATCGAATTCATTTTTATTAACAACCCTTTTGATTATACAAGGGGTATTCATCCTATTATTCATTTATCTAAAATTTACATTATTATATTTTGAGTTAAACTTTCTTATAAAAATTCTAAAATTAAATTTATCCTATTTCACGGCTCATATAAAGTCAAAGGATTTTTTTTCGATATTGACAGGTAAAATTATATCTATTCAAAAAATTTATATTCTTTATATTACATTAATTTCTAAGCCAATAATTGCCCTAAAAACTATAATATTTCTTAGTCATATTATTCTTATTTTAATAATAATATTTATTATATAAAACTTTTTTTGACAAAAAATGTTTAAAAATTGCCATTATATTAACAAATATAATATTTTCCTTTTTTATTTTCCCTAAACTATCAAATTACGTAAATTTCTTATATTATATTAATAAGATCAAAAAAATTATATAAATTTGGAAATCTTTCTATTATCTAACATATTACAAAAATTACTAAGTTAGTTCTCTTGTGTAAAATACACAAACAATAAAAATATTATTATTAAAATTTAAACTGAAAAACTCAAACTTTATTTTTTTAAAAAATGTTGAAATTTGCAAACAAAAATTATACGTGAAAGTGAACTCTAACTCTCTTTTCCAGAATTCGCGATATTATTATGATTATATCCATTTTTATCCAAATTGTGAGGAAACCCCCATATAAAAAAAATATTTAAAAAATTATCCTATTTTGGTTTATATTTCTTTTTAAATATTTCTAATTTTAAATATTTACTAATATATATATATTCACGAATTCAGTATTAAAATTTTCATCTCATTAATTTTTATTTAATTTAAAAAAAATCGCCAATACCATTTAATTAACCATACCTGGAACTTTTGGATAAATAGACCTAATCCAAGCAAAAACAAAAAAACATTTTAAGTTTTTACTTCTACATTTTCATTGTTTTCTTTCTTCCTAAAAAATCTTTTTCAATAGTTTTACCAGAAATTTTTCTGGTTGCAGAAATTTTAATCTTTAAACTGGTTTTTTTTTCATTATAATTTTAAAATTTATTTAAAAAAAAAACAGAAGTTATTGGCACAATTAATAGTTAAATATCCGATTTTTGTGAATCAATTAGTGCCATGTTTAAATAATAATGAAAATGATTTAAATCTAAATCTAAAACAAATCGATTATTTAATTTTTTATTAATTTTGATTTTTTTTAAGGTATTGGAATACTCAAAAAAATCTAATTAACAAAGTATCACCTATTTTTAACTTATTGAAGAATTAATTTATATTGTCTCTGAATTACTTTCTAAGATTAAAAAATTTAGTTAAAAAAATTATGAATCATATTTTTTCTTTTTATAGTAATATTATTTAAGGGCGAGTAGAGATAATATTACTTTTATTTTACATTTAGAAATTGTTCACTATTTTTATTTCTTTTACCTGAAATAATTTAAAATAAACCTAATGTTTTTAAAAATTTAGCAAACGTGAAATTTTTTATATTAGAAGATAATTAATTTGAAATATTTTAGATTTATATAATTTTAAATTTACAATTTTGTTTCATATTTAAAGGTCAAGTGTTTAAACTGTGATATATTTTATCTTATTTATATTATTCTTGCTATGATTATTTTCTGGGCCATTTTTTATGGTATCTAAATTAAAAATATAGAATTTCATTCTTAGAAATATCAGCAAATTATTTGAATTAGCCATAAATTATTTTCTATTTTTTTATATTTTAATTATAAGAAAATGAGTTACTTTCAGTTGTTTGTTTTTTTATGTTTCCAGTTTTTTGTATAAATTATTTAAGTTATAAACCTAATAATCGAAAGTTATATTACACTAAAATTCATTTATTTCTGAATAAAATTCTTAATACTATTTGAAGCTATGAGTCTAAAAATTAATTTTGAAAAATCTAATACACATAAATAGTTGGCTTTTTATATTTATCTTACCTTTTATATATGATAAAATTAAAAAATTCCATTTTATCAATCTTTATTCTTTATTCATTATTTAAATAAATATATATATAAAGTTACTATGATCAAATTATTTTACTATTTTTGATAAATTTCTTCGAATAAGTAACTTGAATATTCGAAAATAATAAACGGGCTGATTTTGCTTTATTTAATGATTTTTTATGTTTCGTGGTTATTTATGTCTTTTCATATTTAGTTATATATTTTGCATAATATTTTGTGAATATTTCAATTAATAAAAAAGCTAAATCAATTTTTTTTCCAGATATTCTCGGAAGCACATATTTAATAAACATATATATAAGAACTAATCCTGATGCCATCTTTTGGAATTCATGTTACAATTATTAGAAATAAGGTGATTGGATTAAAATTAAAAAAATTAAAAAAAAATTTTCAAGTTGAAAATAAAGAATTTTTCCTTCCAGATTTCACCTCTTAACCTAAATTTATACAATCAATTAATTTTATTTTATTTTTAATCTAAAATTTTAAATTTATTAACCATATGAAAAAATTTTAGTCAATTAATAAGTATTATTAATTATAATCGCTTCCGAATTGCTCAATACATTAAACAACACTTTTATTTTTTATTTTCTGCAAGAATATTTTTTCTAATTTAAAAATTATTAGGTTTATATTTGAACAGCACGATAAAAATTTGATATTATAAATATAATATATAACTTTAATTTTTTCTTTTCTCTCAAAATATTTAAGAATGTTTTTAGTTTTTTGGATAAATATTGATACCTTTTATCTTTGAGAATTAGAAAAACGAATTATAATTTCATATATTTTGGAATTATACTCATAAATCAGTATTTAAATTGAATAATTTAATTGTACCGATAAAAAGGTGAAAATTTTTTTTTTTATATATATACTAAATAACTTTCCAGGGCGTAATTTTTTTTTATGAAATAAAATATTAAAAAACTAAATAAGACATTTAAATATCTTTAAATGAAAAACTTTTAAAGAAGAAACTTTTATATCCTTTAGAATTTATTTTATTCTATGATTATTTGACAAATAATATCAAAATTATTTTTTAAAGGAAAATCAGATTACTCTTTTCAAACTTGATTTCAGTTAAATAATAAATCATATTAACAATTTAATATAGTTGATTTTTATTTTTTTAGGGGGGGGGGGGTTCATAAATTCGCCTTTTAAATTTAAAAAATTACCCAAGAAAAGTTAATCGGTTTATTGCAAATTCTGTTAAATTTAAAATAATAAATCTAAAATATAAATATTAGTATAATTTTAAGAGTTTAAAATTAAATAAAAATACCGATAATTATTCTATATAAAAAATTTCTCCTATTATGATTTTGAAACCCCCTTTCTAGGTTTTTTAATTATTGGATACACCAAAAAATATTTAATAATTTTTTAGTTTCAAAAATTACCAATAAATAATACCATCAATTATAATTATATTATATATTCCCCACCTTGATTTAATATTTATGAAATTTATATAGTAAATTTAAATCCAAAAAATTATATATTTATATTAATTTTTTTAAAATTTAAAAAATAATTTCCCCCAATTTAAAGAACATCATATTTTTTTAATAAGGTTTTTAATTATCTTACATAGAAAAAACCCTGTTTTAAATTATTAAATAAATTAATTTAGGGGTTTTAACCTATAAATAAAATCAACTTTACATAATTTTGTTAAAATTATGATCATTTTAACAATCAAAACCACTTTTATTATATTTCCTAATTTAAAATACTAAATTTAACATTCTACAAGCTGTTTATATTAAAAAAAAAATTATTAATTTCTTGATTCATTTCATTGAAAATATTTTCTATTCCTTCAAATCATTTATTAATTTTACTAAAGATAGATACTACAAAAAAAATACATTTTAAAGATTTTTAGATTTATAAAATCTTTTTAAAAAATTAAAAATGAATTTAATTTTATTTGAATGATTTATTTATTAAGGTTTTTTTAACTTTAAATTTATAAAAGAGGAAAAAAATAACAAATTATTTTTGATAGAGATTACAAATTCACTAATTTTATAAAATTGATAAATAATTTTTATTGATTTATGTATCTTATATTTCGAAATTTAAATCAAAACAAAATTTAATTGAAATTATAAAAAACTTTAACCTTATTTTCTTTATTCTTAAATATTTCAATCTATGATTAAAAATTAAAAAAATTCAAATACTATAATGAATATCAATAAATCTATAATTTCAAACATCTTTTACTCATTTAAGATCCCAATTAGGTTTTTTTTTATCAATGAATTTTATTGTATATAACTTCATTAAAAACTAAACTAAAAAAATTTTAAATGATGAAAAATCTTAATGAAACATAATTAACCTATCCACAATATGCACCTCTGTTGGGTTTTTGACTGCGTAACTAAGGGAAAAGTGTGAAATCTGCTATCAAAAAGACTCCCTTTCTGGTATTGCTTCAACTAGGCTAGATAGCTGAGGCTACTTGATGTCATTAATTAATCTCATTTTATACGAAAAATATTTAATTGGAGCTATTGTGCTACTAATCAGAGCCTACACCCAACAGAATAAATAAAATTAGACTCCTAACCAAACGTAGGATTGATAATAATGGCTTTCATACAAATAGCTTCTAGACTCTGAGATCCTTCCAACAATCGGTCGTTGAGCTTTTGAAGTTGAAAATGTCTCAGGCTGTACTAAATTATCAGTTCTTCTTGAATCGCTGTTCTACGAATTGCTGTGCACTGTCTCCATTACTCCCAACCAAGAATAGCACATTACTGTGTAAAATTTTAGTTTAGTGTAATTCGAAAAGTACAATTAATAAGCTCTTAAACCAATGAAATTTACTTCACTCTATGAGCTCCAAATTTGGTTTTTTTAAAATTAATAGCTGGCTAAATATAAAAAATCATAAAAAAGTACTAGAAACCCCAATAAATAAACATTTAATATAAATAAAACTCAAAAATTAAAATTAACCTTAAATTTTAAAAGTATACACCCATAGAAATATCCATATTCGTATTTATTTTGAAATAAAAAAATATAATTTTCATCGACCAATAAAATTGGATAAATTTTACATATATATATTAATATTATTTAATTTTGGATGTTTGATGAAAAATCTTAATCACTCTTTTATTTCACGATCTTTTTTTTTTTAGTTGTATTTGAGTTAGATAAAACTTCTTAAAATCTTCGCATTAAATTATATTTAAATATTTTTTCACTTTACAGTTCATTAACAAGAATCGAGTAAACTAATTTTAGAGATAATTGCACAAATAGTCAATATTTTGAAATCATTTACAAAAATAGTCAAATTTAAAAAATAATATCAAAAAATTTAACCATATTCATAATTTAGTGAATAAACGCGAGCTGAGTTTCGATTGATAAAACTAAGTATGATTATAGTGTAAAAATATAATATTAATTTTATTCTTTGTATTTCGTTGGTTTAAGCTATAAAGTGAGATAAATATCGGCTTTTTCCCTAAATTTTGTTTAAATTTTTGATAAAAAAATATTTGAATTCTATCTGATATTTTAAAAAATGGACATATAGTTCTATAATATACTTACTTGAGTCAAAAATCACTAATCAGTCATTAATAGATAGAGAATATGGCTTCTAATTATAAAAATAAAATTATTTTTTGTCTTTTTTTAAAGCTTTAAATGGCCCAGAAATATATAAAAAAACTAACCAGCTTAAGACTTCCTAATTTATTTAAAACCAGAATTCAACTAGGTTAAATTCCAAAATCTCACAATATCACTTTATCCAATTTATATATGTAATAAAACTCTGCTCAATTGCCTTAATTTAAATTATTTAAGTATATGTACAATATAACTTTTAAAATTAGACCATGTTATACTTTAAATGTCTGATTATCTCCAAACAGTAAATTTTAAATTAATTTGCACAAATTAAATATATATATTACGATTTTTGATTCAATAAATTGAATAACTGTTAAAAAAATCGATATTTTAATTACTTCCAAATATATGCAGTAAGAATGCACAAGGTGAAAACTATCTTTTATATATATATATAAAACACTTAATTCTCTTAATATTTATCAAAAAAAAAAAACTATTTTTCTTAATATCATCTAAAATATAAATGAGTGTTTGGTCAAAGTTTCATATCTTTAAATATCAAAACTCAGACCCTATTAATAAGTAACTATCAACATGCAGAGATAAATAATATCTAAGTGTACATTTTTATTTTAAGTGGGCCAAACCCGAAAATTAAATTGAGGAACTCAAAATAATTAGGGGAAATTTTTAAAGCTAGATTCATACAAATTTCATTTAATTTATTCATAGTTCATTCATACAGAATTTTTTGTTGATTTGAGTAGTAAAATATCCATTAGTAGAACTATTATTAGGATTTATTTATTAAAAGAGATAATTGGTTAGAAGAAATTTTTTTCGCTAATTAGACAGCTATTACAATTAAAACTTTTTCAAAATATATTTATAAAATTACATTTATGAAGAATTAAAAATATCAGATATAATTCAAATTTTTTTATATAATAAATTTAATCATAATTTAGGTAAAAGGCAGATATTTATCTTACTTTATAGCTTGGGTCAAAGAATAATAAATAATAAAATATGCCTTATATTTTTTTCCTATGAGCATTCCTAATTTTGTCTATCAATACTGAACTCGAGTTTATTTGCTAAATTGTGAATACGGATAATTTATTTGACCAGTTTCCATAATATTTTGAAATTTTGACTATTTTTGTGAATAATTTCAAAATCTTGATCATTTTTTCTTATCCCTCGATTTTATTATTAGAAAAACCCCCAATTTTAAGTTAATTGTTTATATTATACCATTTTTAAACCTAGTCTAGAAGTTGAAAATGCAATAAAATATTATTAGAACCGAATTGATTGATTTTCGATTTTATTTCAGGTTTTCAAAAAAACTATAAAAATATGTATAGCATCTCTCATCTAACCTTAAATATTATTAAATTTTTAGCATATTAGATTAAATATAAATTAATAATATTTATTAGTTTGAGTCGAAAATTTTAAAAAGGTTTAAATCTTCATAAAAAAATATAAAATTTAACTCACTAAATGAGGTAGATAATCAAGAATTTTTTTGTTGATCACTGAATAAACTATTATCTAAGTAATAAAAGATTATATGAAATTTAAACTAGAATTAATTTTCTTCTTTTTTTTTTCTCCTAATAAATATCACTAAAACATTAAAGACCAAAAAAAATATAATAATAATATTTATTCCAAGAATATAAAAGTTGTAAACATTTAATTAGTTATAAAAGTGAGATTCTTTAATAATACTACAGGTATTGTTTGAAAATTGGATCTATATTATCAAAATAAATTGGGATAATATGAATAATATTTTTAGATATGGGGATTTTAATTTAGCAAGTAATTTCTATTAAAAAATTTAAAAAAAAATTATAGAGTTGATGTTTATTGTGATATTTCTGCATTTTTTAAAATAAAAAGGCTATAAAAATTAGAAAACACCTTTCTGAAAATAAATGGATTTTACTTTGTGTAAAACTTAATAGAAAAAAACCTGAATTATACATAGAAAGCGGTTAAAAAATATTTCAAATTGCTAAGGCGAGAGATTTAAAAATAGCTTTAAAACTATTATGGCAACAAAAATCTATTTAGTGGATCATAGACTAAAATTAAAACCGTAATTAAAACCTCAAAAATGAAATGGCATATATTCAATTACTTTGGTGAAAATTCCCGATATATTAAAAATCTAGGTTGATCCAATGTATAGAAATATTAAAAAACAAAAAGCAAATTTTTTCTGGAAATTGGCGAGTTATATTATCTTATAAATATAAGTTAAGTTTAAATTATTTCGCAAAAAATTATTTAATATTCAATTCTAAATCTACCTATTGCATATTTAAAATCCAATAAGATAAGTAAAGGTATAAAATTAATTTAACTAGATAAATTTAAAATCAAACCCATGAGAGTTGATTAAAACTGATGTGAAATTAAAATAAATTGATTTGTTTGAACGAAGAAAGTTTGAAAAAAAAGTGAGTTTATTTGCTGTAAAGCTAATTAAAATACAAAAGTATAACATTTATTATAGTTTCCCGATTAAATTTAACATCAATTTAAAAAATTTAAAAAAAAAAAAGAACTATAAAAATCGAGTAATAATGTTAAATTTTATGTATTTTAAGAAAATATAAGTATCGTATATTATATCAACGCACATAATATTATGGTAAAAAATGATCATCAAAAGTGTTAAATTTTATTTTATTTTTTAATTTTCGTTCAATTTATCATTTTTTGGCCCCAATGAAAATTCAAGCCATTATTTTAAATCTGAGATTAGAATTAAAGCTTTCCCGTAATATTTATCTTTTACAAAAATTGCCCAGATATTTGACTGACGGATTGTGTTATATTGGAATCACCCCCTTTTTTTTATACGAAAACTTAAAGCTATTTAATTTTAAATAATTTAAAAGAGTTCGAAAACAGGACTCAGGATTCTAAAAAAAACAATGGAAAAATATGATATTCTTTTTTATGTTAAAAATCTAATATTTTTTCAAAAAAATACAGCATAAAATTATTTATAAAGCTAATTCCATTGGTTTTAAGGATTATAATTCATTCCACAAATAGCCAAAAGTATACTAAGATTCTTTTAAAAATATAAAACTCAAATCCAAAACATTTGCTATTTTTCCGATTTATTTTCATATTTTTCAAATCGAATTTTTGAATTTTAGACCTCAATTTATTTTAATGTCTAAAGCTGTGTCATTTTAGCACTTTCATCGAAATGTTAAAAAAAAACAATAGCGATTTTTTTTATTATATCTTTGCATTAAAAGCATATTAAAATATATGTTTTTTAAGTGGATTTAGCTCCTAAGTAGATTTGATCTGCTTTAATTAAGAGGTAAATATATCGGATAATATTAATTTTATTTAATAAAAATTTCACCAATATAAATTTAAATAAATGACTGTAAATTTTTGTTGTGCCCAATTAATTGTCTCAAATACATTTATAGGACAATTTTCATTTATTCTAGTAAAAAATAAAAATTAGATAGAACTAGGCATTTGTTTCTGAAATGTTATTAAGAAATTAATTTATTATTTAAGCGTATAAACAAAAAAATTTGATTGAAGCACATATTATTTTTACTTATAACTGCTTTTTACAATACAATTTATAAAAAATATTTAATTGTATTGTATTTAAGAGATATTAAAGTGTTCAACATATAAACGGCTATCATTTATTTAAAATATTTTTTTTCTTTGGTAGTCTGATCATATCATTTTTTATTTTCTGTTTTATTTTTATCCCTACATTATTTTGATTTTGAGATAATTATAATCTTGCATAATTATGGATATTTTATTTTCAAAGCGAAATAGTAAAGCTATATTTATAAAATACAATTTTTAAGTATAATAAGCAAATAAAAATTTTATTTTAGAGCGGAAAATTATAAAAATTAAAAAAAATTGTCATAATCTTTCCCTTATAAATAACTTTTTATTATACATGTGCACTCTATTATTATTATTGCACTATAAATTTACAACAAGGATTAATAAAGAAATCGGGATTCAAAAAAAAAATCTGGGCAATTTTAGATCAAATATATAATATTTGAAGTATAAAAAAATTGAACATAGCTTCTTTATGCTATTTTCCAAATTTAAATCAATAATCAAAATAATGCGGTAATGGGTATTATTATTCAGGTTAATTGTATAAACTTATTTGTCAAGATAACCAGGATTTATTTCTACTAATTATGTTTCTAAAATTTTATATTTACAAATTTTTGAATATTATTAGTTCTATGCATATATTAATTATAAATATTTACTATCAGTAAAAAATTAAAATTTTAATAGAGATATTATATTTGGTGACTTTAAATTTAGAAAAAATTGGATTCCTGCCTCCGTAAAATATTCTTGTCTAAAATAATGATCTCAAGAAATAAATGTGATATAATATTTGGATCTTAATTAGATTTTTTTTTGTTAGAAATATCATTTTAAATTGATAATATTTCATTCGAATTTATAGTAATAAAATTTTTTCTTGTATTTTACCAGAAATGAATAGATTTTTAGCTGATAAAAATCAGTCAATTTGGTTAAAAGGCGATTATCTTGATGACTATCAGTCAATTTGGTTTTTTTAAAAATCAATATTACAAAAATCCGCCAAATTGAATTATTCCCTTATTAGAATCTGCAATTCTTTTAAATCCTCCAAAAAATCCTAAAAAAATTTAACCAATAATTTTCCAATGCTTTATTCGTTTTTTTATTCTTCCATAATGCAGTTTAATTTTGAATGAGGATATCAATTAAGATTTTGATTTTCATATTGAAGAAAAATTATACGGGTTTTATTGGGTAAAAGTATTGCCAGTAAAAAAACAGAAGACTCCTTTTTGTTTTCAACTTTTAAAAAGGACATAGTTTTATTAGAAAAAAAGTCAATAGGTCAATAAGTCAGATTTCTGTTAAATTAATCCTTTCAACTTCAAATTGACAGATAATGATCAAAATTACAGCTTTTTACTTAAATTGATCGTAAAATACCCTTTAACCTAAATAAAATTGCCGTTTAAAGTGATTAGACATAAGGTATTGGTCACAATAAAAATTTAAAGTGATTTAAATTTTTTTTCTATTAGTTGAATATTGATTCAATGAAATTAATAGTATCCAATAAATTTCTCTCATAATTATATCGGATCAAATCCACGTGTTAAAAATGCAAAAAATCGTTAAAAAAGATCGAATATAATTGTTTTTGACGTACTAAATAAATTTCTTTGTAGTTTTCTCCTTATTAAATTATTATACCAAAGTAAATGTTTCAATTTGACTAAAGATGTATATTTTCAAAAAAAAAAAAGGCTATGATTTTTTTAAGGATTTTTTTAAAACAATAAAATTCTAATAAAATCTATTATTAAAATATTTTTTTTAAAAAAAAAAAGCGAAAAATTGTTTTGGTTTTTATTGTTTTTTTAAAATTTTCTTTCCCTTCAGGTTTCTTTTTTAAGAAATTTTTTTTGATAAAACATAATCTGATTTAAACTAAAACATTTAAATTTCAAAAAAAAAAAAAGTTCTAACTACAAATCGAAAATTCAGGAATTATTCCACAGCTTTTTTTTCAAGATTTTTATTTTATTTGAATTTTTTTAAAAGATTTGAAATATTCATTACATACTTTTTTTAATTTAGAACATATTTCAGCTGATAATAAAACTTTATTAAAAAAAATAGGAATGTTTTGCGAAAAGTTCTTAAAATTAAAAAATGATGAATATATACTTATTTATATATATATTTTTGTATCACGGAATTTTATTGTAAGATAACGTCATTAAAAACTATACTAAAAAAATTTGAAAAAAAAAAAAGACGTATATAAAAGACTATTATCCTAACTACAATAAGCTCCTCTGCCGGACTACCGGCTGCATACCTATGGGAAAAGGGTTCAATCTACCAACCGAAAGACCCCCCCTGGCATTGCTTCAAGTAGGCTGGATGACTGAGGTTACGTGCAGTCATGAATTAAGCTCTTTTTCAATTAAAAACAGTTCATTGAAGCTATTGAGCTCCT
>LSSL01000437.1:0-23143 GCA_001953115.1 Smittium mucronatum | reverse complement strand
TATATATATATATATATATACTTATTCGGAAAAAGTGTGTATTAAGTATCGGTTTAAGCTATTTAAATCAAGAGCACAGGTGTTTTTGAGTTTATTTTATATACTTTAAGTGTAGTTTTATTATCTCTATTTTTGACATTTTATAATTATTTTTATAAAACCGGATCTTAATTAAAAGCATCCAGAGTCCCGTAAGTGGATAATTATATTTAAGGCTAAAAAATTAATTTATTTTTTTACTAGATTTTTTATTTTTGGTCTACTTACTATAAGAAAACATAATCAGTCCTTTTTTTGAGAGTAAATATAAATTAATATTTTCTTTTCACAAGATAAATTATAGCATATTTTTTTAAAAAAATTACTATAATTGCTCCAATATTATTAAAGATTTGTTTTTTATAATATTTACATGTTTTAAAAATCCCAGTTTAAAATTGGAATACAATTTCAATATTTTTACTAAGCACGTTACTTTTCTAATAATTTTGTAGTTAATTAACGTGCTTTGGCTTATAAAAATTTCTGATTCGATTTTTTTGGATTTTTTATTAGGAAATTTTTTTTTTAAATAAAGTATTTTAATAATTATTTTTTACATAAATTTTTTATTAATTAAAATTTGTGATTATTAAATGCGTAATTACTTCTGTTATCTGAGATTTATCCAGTATCTTTAATTTAATTAATTTATTTTTATAATAATCATGTAAAAAATTTGCAGTTATATTAAAATTTATCTATTTATTTAGATTTTCAATAATAAAAACCCTTTAATAAGTTAAATTAGTGTACTAAAATTATACTAAAATCAAATCATTTGAAATGGACTAATTTAAGATAAAATAATTTGGATTTGGATTTGGATTCAGATATAAAGTGAGATAATTACGAAAAAAAATTCTAAATTTTTCGTTTTTATCTAAAATTTTTAGAAAAATATTAACAAAGTGAATATAAATATTCTATTTTTTGATTCAGATGTGTGTATAGTTAGAATATTTTTTAAATATGGGTGAAGCTTATTAAAACAGCAGAATCGGAATAAATTAATAAATAAATATTACTTTCTCTAGCTATAAAGTAAAGAAAAGAGGTCAAAGTATCCATAATTTTTTAAAATTAAGTATTCCACGCCGATTTTTTTTTTTGAAAAAATTATATCAAAAAAGGTTAATAAAACTAGATAAAAAGAAATTATAAAAAATATAATATTTTCAAAAAAAAAAAACACCTGAAAACTCAATTATTTAGTTTAAGAATAATTTCAAAAGCTAATTTTTTTTATTTTAATCCTTATTTTTTAACAAAAAAATTAAGTGAAATTCGAATTTTTCATATTATAGAAATGAATAAATCGGTCAATAAAATTTATTTATCCTAAAAAATATTTAAATCCAATATATCTTATTATGATCGTTTTTCATCGTAAACTATCCATTTTTTTTAGAATATTAACGCCCTAAAAAGATAAAAAAAAAAGGTAAAATTTCTATATATATTATCCGAAGAATATTTTTTAAAGATTATAGTAAAAAAAAAATAAGAAAGAGCTACTAATTTGTTTGAGGTAAATCATGTAGAAATTTAAAATAGGTTTTGAAAATTTGGAATGAAAACGCATATAATGCGAATAAAAGAAATATTTTCTGACCAATAATAAATTCAGAAGATCCTTAGGGATTATATTTTTTGTCCGATAGAAATAAAAAGAGCAATTTTAATCCAAATTTTTTAAAAAAAATTTAGAAAGTATTTATAAATATCTAGTGGCAAAGATGATCGAGAAGTGTGAATATTTAATAAATTATATATTTTTTCATTTTCTATAATTTAAAATTTACCAGTCTGAAAAACAAAAAATAGAAGCTTTTTTATTTATTTTATTATATTTTTCTTGATCCAAATTTTTATTTTGAATAAAAATTATATAGAAATATGAACCGAGCTCCCTTTATTCTTAATTTTGCCGAAATCCACACAATTTTTTTTACGTTAATTATAACATTCTAATAAAAAAAGTGGCAATAAAAACGAAAAAAAAAGTGTGCTGAACTAAGCCCTACCAAAAAAGATATTAAGATATATAATAAGAGTATATCTAATTTAGCTTCTGAGTGCCTTAGTGAAAAGTTGAAATTTATCGATTTTTTTTTTCCGTTAACAAGGTAAAAGAAATTAGAAAATACAAATTAGAAATTATCAATGTATTACTGCTACTAATACTAACAATACTACTATAATATGAAATATGTAAATGATAAATTATAATTGAAAGCTTTGGATTAAGAAACGTAGTTAGAATTTAAATCTGAGAGAATTAAAAAATCAATTCTAAATTAATATAAAATAATAATGATATATTTGGTATTTTTAAATAAAAAAAATAAAATAAATAGAATTGGAAGAAAATTATACAATTCTCCATAAAAGAGAATATTATATCGGGGTTTTATTGTTTTTTTAAAGGTTTGTGTGATTTATATGAGAAAATTGGTAATTAAAAGTTTTATTTTTTTACCCACTTCTAATATGATAATATATCATATTTAATTCACTTTTAAATGTTTTTATCGAAGTCCGAAAAAATTATTTGCATATTTCGGTTTTTGTGTATTTTTATATAATGAATTGTCATTTTCACAGTATAAATTCTTAAATGTGACAATAATAATCGAAATAAAATAATACTATCCATAGATTTATAATGAAAAAAATCTTCATAATATAAGTTATCGATCTTTATACTTTTAAAATGTTAGAGATTATGAAAATCTAGTCAAATTAAGTATTTTTGAAGAGAAAGTTAAGCAGGAAATGTTATTTTATTAAAAGTATTGTTCTTTTAATAAATTTATTATAAATTCTACCCGCCTATATATTCATTTTCTTTTATTTAACTGTATGAAAATATTCTCTAACTGTAACTGAAATAAAATTTATTTTTTCTGTATTATTATTTTATTGAAAGTGTATTAGATGGTAAATTAAGGGTATTTATTTTGATTATTGATGCTTGAAACACCTTTCCTAAATTAATATATGAATTTAAAATAAAATATGTGCATATTTTATGACTTTTGTTATATTTATTTAATTAAAATTAATTTTTTTGGATTTATTTATGTTAGTATAAGCGAACCCAATTAGAAAATCATTATTTATGGATACATAAACCCATTTCTTAACTATTTTATAACATATAAATTAAAACCTAACTAAATTTAGTATTCTTAAAAATATTACCATAAATTCTAAATATTTCTTATTAAAAAATATTGTTAAAATTGCCGATTTTTAGCTTAAATTAGAAATGAAATAATTCGTATTCACCTTCATAGATTTTAAAATTCCAAATTTGGAGAGTAACTTGATTAAATATCAATTAGGTTCATTAAGTATTTTACATTACATTTGATATTAATTATAGTTTTTATTTTAATTATCTTCCGGTTACATTTAATTTGGTGATACTTAAAACGATTTCGGTTTCTAAAATCATCTACTAGCATATAACTTGTGCAAATTAGGGATTTTAATCAAATACTTAATCAAAAAAATTACTAGCCAGTTAAATATAATAACCGGCTTATTTAATCATAATAAATTCTTAATTAAAATTATATGGAAAAAAAACTAGTAATCAAGGAATGAAATTTAAGGGTTTCAAATAAAAATACCTAAACTTCAAAATCCGAGAAAAAAACTTATTATAACTAGCTGTTATTTAAAGCGAAAGAAAAGAGTTTATCATCTTCATTTAATATACGCAGTCATGGATCTAAGAATTAACATAAGAATCAAATAATCAAAAAACAATAATTTATGCAAATATTGGTAAGGTTGAAATCAAATAAGGAAAAAAAATAAGACCCAATGACGCAATCTTTGTAGAGAATATAATATTTACATTCATTTCAATTTTTCGTATAAAAAAATGAATCTACCATATTTCAAAAAACTGTTGGAATGACCTAATATATTTAAAATTTAAGTTTAAAAACAAAAAATTATATAAGAGTTATTGCTTTTATCACGAAAATGATTTTGCCCACACCCCTTCACACCTCCTCCAAAAAAAAACATTAATTAATCAAAGTGAAAATTTCCAGTTTGAAATTAACCAATTTTATCAGATTGCGGAGTTTCAAAGCGAGCCAAATAGACATATGAATGTTTTCTCTAAAAATTACCCGATTTAATATTTCACAAAAATAGTTTTTTGATATTTTTCGTCTTTCACCGAAAATTCATGGCTTAATCTACTATATTTTCTTAATTTGATTTTAAATCTGTTATTATTCTACCAATTTGATTTTTCTACTTGTTTTGGGCATCATTGTATTATAAATTTAATACAGTAGTTTGGTTTTGATTTATTTAGCTCTAGAAAATAAAGTCAAAGAGTGGCCATAAACTTTAGTATTTTTCCGAACCAAAAATAAAGAAATTTTATTTGTTAATATAGAGAGCGAATATTGAAAATAGCCAAATAGTTTTCGCCTTTTGAAAAAATTCTAAATGATAAATGTTGTTTCAACAAATAAAATCCAGGGAATTCTCAGCTTAAGCAGTAGTTGTGGATTATTGAGCAATTTTATTTGATTTTATCAAATGTAGAAAAAAGATTAATTCTGTAGGCAATTCAAATTAAAGTGTAGAAAAGTTATTAGGGTCTATAGTATATTCAGCCAATATGTGTTTGACAACATAAATCGACCAATGGTTGGCAGCAGGGTAAATCAGCTATTGAACAGAAACAGCTAGAGCTGTCAAATTGAAAGGCTAAATAATTTAGATCTTGATAGGGTTGAATAATAAGGATAATTCAAACAATCAAAAAAACTGTGTGATTGGAGGGGGGTAACCAACAGCAGATATTGAGTAGGATCCAAATTGTAAATAAATATTTCTTTTGGAGGAAATTTTTACTTCACTATGTTATCCTTTCTAGCGAAAATGGCGAAATCAGAAATATCAAGCGATCCAGCCCTTAGACTCCTATCTTCGTATCTGAAGATTGGAGAGTTTAAATTAAATGAATATGTGACAACATACAAAGTGAGTTTTCAAAATTTTTTTTTTGAGTTTTTCTAAAGGTCAATTTATTTTATAGATGAATAATCTGGGTTTAGTTGAATCTTCTGCTTTTGTCCCAACATCGGCTCTAGGTGTTAACGCTTTGTCTTTACAAATGGCTCTTGATCAAGACAGAACCCTGATAGGATCGACAGAAGAGCAAGCTGCATTGGTAATTTATACTTTTATGAAATCAATTTCTTAATTCCTGGATCCATTTTCATCTAATTCAATAGATCAGCCAATATATAACCATGTCAGGAAAAACCGGAACTGTGAATAGGCAAAATTTTGTTCAGGTAATCATAATTTCATTTACATATTATCCCTAAGCCCACACATACTATTTTTCGAGATAAATTGTACGACAAAATTATAAAAATAGCTTATTAATGAATCCTTAATGGATCATCAGTATCTTGTCCCTGAAAAACTCACCGTGGCTGATATTGTTTCCTACGCAAATTTGTTTAATTATGTTCAATCTTTATCTGAAGCCAAGAAAAAAAATTACCCAAATTTTACAAGTTGGTTCTCAAGATTAGGGTCAATTTTCAAAAATGAAGATTTGGATTTTGCTAACTTGAGTAGCCCCCAGTCAAATTCGGAAGTTGCTGGAGTAGCTCAAGTCGGGGAGCAGAGTACAAAACAAAAACAAAGCGGGAAACAAAAGAAAACACCTAAGGATCCTTCCGCTAAGAAGAACAACAATAAATCACCACAGGAACCCCTGGTTATTGTTCCTTCAATGATAGATATGCGTGTTGGAAAAATAATCAAGGTTGATAGACATCCAGATGCTGATTCTCTGTACCTCGAACAAATCGAAATCGGCGAGGAAAACCCTCGCCAGGTAATCTCCGGTCTTGTCAAGTATATTCCTATTGATCAGATGATTGACCGTACCATCATTGTTATTTGTAATTTAAAACCCGCCACTATGCGAGGAATTAAATCATATGCCATGGTATTATGTGCTGATAGTGTCGATGGTACAAAAGTCGAATTTGTAGAGCCACCAGCCGGAAGTAAGCCTGGCGACAGAGTTTATTTCGAAGGATTTGGGGGTCAAGAACCAGAAGCCTTGTTAAACCCAAAGAAAAAAATTTGGGAAACTATCCAACCAGGGTTTATCACCAGTCCTACTTTCGAGGCTGGCTGGGTTGATGGCGACAAAAATTTCCATAGATTAATGGTCAACGGTAATGTTTGCAAGTCTCAATCCATCGCTGGTGGGCCCATGAAATAGATTTTGTTTTGCATCCATTGCCATTTGCAGGATTGTGCGCATAAATGTATGCTGAAATTAATCTTCAATAAAACTTTACTAAAATTTTGGGTACATAAGCGTGCATTATATCTTTTTTACTTTCAATTAATATTAATTTCCAAACTTTTAGTGAATAAATGTCCTTTATTTTATATAGTTAAGCTAAAATGATTGGAATATTTAGTATATTGAGGCTCGAATTCGAAAGCCTAATAATTACAGGAAATTAGGTGCTGGAGGCTAAAGTTTCTTAGCATAAAATAAAATTCCTAAGGTTCCCAATATTTTCATTATGATGTTTTATAATAGAAAATATTATTATTTAGCCAAAATAAAATTTAGAATTATCCTTAGACAAACCCCCTAAATAACACCAAAACTGACACATTAAACTACAAGTATTCGAATGTTAACCCTTTCAGGGGAAATGGTACAAAAAATGGCATTCACTTTTTTCTAAATGCTTTCACTAGACTAATAGTATTTGTATACCATTGGATAAATCAAGAATTTGGGCCAATTGAAAGGGTTAATTTGAGCAAACAGGAGTGAGGCTTAAATTTGGGCCCGGAAAGGGTTAATAGTGGAAAATTTACTGTTGTTCATTAAAACCAACACTAAAAGAGATTAAATTCCATCAAAATATGAAGCAAGTATCCGACTTGCAACTTATCTATCGAAAGATAATCGATTATAAGATAGACAAATCATCTACTTTTTTTCTTCAAAAACACATAAATTTAAATCTAAATAAAAAATACTAGAAATCATTATTGATGAGAATGATATATTAAATTATCGAAATGTGAGTAGGAAATTCAATGTGAAGGGACAAGGCGGAAAAGTTGAACGGAAGGGATAGAAAAGGTGGACATATAAATCGAAAGAATAAAGTAAGCTTGTAACAAACAGATAAAATTTAGTCTTCGCTGAAAGATGATTCTCTGTCACCTCCACTCTTGTAGGATGGTTTTGAATATTTGTTTCTGTCATTTGAGCGGCTCGATCCGTAACTAGAGCTCTTGTTAAAGCTGTTTTTATCATTGTATTTGTTGTATTTGGGTTTATCTCCATATCCTGAACCTTCGGAGCGGTTAAATCTAGGCTTATCTCCATACCCCGAACCTTCGGAGCGGTTAAATCTAGACTTATCATCATATCCCGAATTTTCTGAACGGTTATACTTGGGACCATCGTTGTAACTTCCTCCGCGGTTTGATCTTGAGTCATCAAAGGAATAACTGTTTCTCGAGCTCGAGCCGCGATTGTTGTACCCACCCCTGTTGTTACTACCACTGCGGAAGTTTCCTTGGCTTCTAAAGCTAGATTTTCGTGGCTGAGAAAACATTTGACGAAGAGCGGATGGAATGTGTGGGATTTCAGTGATATCAAAAGGTTCCATAGACTTGGCAAGTTCCTTAGCAAAAGATTGCCCATCAAATCTCAAGATGCCTTCACATGACTGGTAAAAACCAAGAAGAGAGACGAACATATCTTCGACCTCGACTACATCCGTATTATTCTTTGTGAACGAAAATAATTTATTGTATTCTTTCATTTCGCCCATCATGGGATTATCTATGATATCAGATTTTGTCTCACCGTCTTTTGGATTGAGCGTAGAGATGGCCTGTGCTATTTCCTCAATTACTTGGGGAGGGAAATCAGTGCTTTGAGTGAGTGTGGTCAAACCTTGATTCTTTTCCAGCTCCCTGATGAATGGAATCTCCGATGGAGATAATAGGATTATGCCTTCACCATCGGTTCCCGCACGACCGGTTCTTCCAACACGATGGGTGTATTGCTCACTGGTCTTTGGGATACCAACTTGTAACACCAACCTGGTTCCAGGGTAATCAACACCACGAGCAGAAACATCAGTTGTAATTAAAATAGCGGAATTGTTATCGGATGTATCAAATTGTCTAAACCTATCGGAGATTCTTGATCTAGCATCCTGAGATTTTTTTCCATGAAGACAAAAGACTTCGATTGAATCTGACCTCTTTGAGTAGTTATTTTTTCCATACTTTTTATTTCGGCTAGAAGAACCACCAATAATTGAGCCTCTACTAGAAATGATATTTTTAATAACATCGCTGTAAATCTGGGTAGATTTAGTAGTGGGCAAAAATATGACTATTTTAGATCCGTTTCCTCCCTCTTTTTCGTTAATTTTTTTGATATGATGTTTAAGGATGTGGAAGATTGTAGGGAAATGCAAGTCCCAATCAGCCAAAACATAGGATTGTTTGACCTTATGAACGACATTAGAATCATTAGGATCAACGCAATCAAGGGTAGTAAACTTTTTGTTTCCAAAAGCCTGAGCAGCGACAGAACGAACTTTACTCGAAAAAGTGGCAGAAACAAGGAAGGTTTGTCTGTCCTCAGGGCATTTTTGGATAATAGAATTGACTTCGTTTTGGAAACCCAAGTCGAGGAGCATGTCGGCTTCATCAAAAATAAGCTAAAAAAAAAATAATATCATTAAAAATTGTAAATGGGTTATTTTATAGTAGATTTTAAAAAATAAAAAAATAAACATACCACTTTAGTTTTGCTGGCAGAGGCAGAGAATGAAGGGTTGTTCTCCCATATATCGAGAAGACGACCAGGAGTTCCCACAACAATATCGTGGGGATTCTGGGAAAGACCTCTATTTTGCTCACGGCCAGACTCACCTCCAACTAGCAAATGGACAGCAAAGCGGTGATAGTAGGACAACTTCTTAGCTTCCATAGCGATTTGCTTGGCTAGTTCTCTAGTTGGACTAACAATAAGTAAACCTACAGACTTTTCTCTAGGGTTAGTTTTGGAGGCACCTTCTTTGAGTAGAGTTTCAATTGCAGAGACCAAAAATGCAATAGTTTTTCCAGTTCCAGTTTTAGCTTTAATCAAAAAGTCATCATTTGAAGGTAAACGAGATATAATGGAATCTTGGACCTTTGAGGCATTTTCGAAACCAAACTGATTTTTGATAGATTTCAAAGTGTCTTTGTCGACAGATGAGTAAGAAGAAAATGGAACGGGTGAATATTCATCTTTATTATTTAAATCTATATTGTTATAGACTACACCACCACTCTCCCCAGAAAACTGGCTAGTATTGAAATTGGAGAGTATTGAAGAGGTGGAATATTTTGAGGCGAATAAACCTCTGATCGAACTTTGAGAGGCTTGGTTATCTTTTTTGGAAAAGTAGAAAAACTAATTAAAGCTTGATGGGGTAATATAAAAATAGAATTGAAGATAGATAGTAAAAATGATATAAAGAGAGAATAAAGATTTTCAAGAATAACCAAAATCAAATAGAGGTTAACACTGAATGCTCAATGACAAAGAAGGATATGGATAAAACTGCAAATTTTGAAAGAATTATAGAAAATGAGAATTGCTTACTAATTGAAGATTTAAAAAGAGGAATGCACCTGGGATTTGAGTTTATGGAGAAAGAGCGGATCAGCGTCCTTGAAAATATGAGTCTTTGCATATTTTTTAAAGTAAAATTTAAGGTTGGAAGGGGAGGTAAGTATATAAAGGTCGAAGAGAAGCAATAATGAAATATTATTGAAAACTATATCGGCTGGAGAATAAAGAATGAGTTGAAAGAATAATAGAATTTTTCAGGAGATAGATATAACAATTTACCAACTGAAATATTCATATAGGTTTTCACGGTTGGATATATAGTCGAAAATTTTTTACCGTATTTTTCATTTTTTCCAGAAAAAATAATTCTAGTAAAAAATGTGGAGATGAGGTTTTGATCTGTTTCTCCAATTGGACACAGCATGAATATATTTATTTAACGACTGGCAAAACCAAAAGGCCAAGAAATGTGAAGAGTAAAATATAGTTTAATTTACATTGGCGAATAAGAATGTGTATTAGTGATTAAATATATCATTGGATACCTTTATGATCCTGTGGACATATTAGGGGTTTCCATCAGACTGAGTTTTTTGAAATGGATTTTTTTTCTCCAAAGATTTGGATTTGAGATATTCCAAAAGGCTCAAATATTGAGGACATACATATGAACTAGATTGGGGTTTCGAATGGCGTGACATAGAAACATATTTCCAAATCGCCTACGAGTCATTTGCTTTTTTCACTTTAAAAATTCGAGGCTAAATGCAAATTTAATTTTTTTCCGGGTCCAAAAGGCTTTGCGAATTTCTATTTGTATTATTTCCCATTTTTTATTTGATGATGGTAAAACTTAATCCAACCATTAGATCAATTTAGGAATAAATTTTTTTATTGGCGAAATGATATAAACAATTTTTTTAAATTCAATTATGAAAAGGTTAAAAATGCTTTTTTTGTAGGAATAAATTGTTTTTACAAGATGATGTTTTATCAGTATAGGGGTTTAACAATTTGATTAAACGTCAAATTACCTTTAGATCTTATGTACGGACGCCTATAATAGGGATTATATTTATTCCTGCATTAGATGTTGCTATTAAAAAACCCTATCTATCACTTTTAGCTCTAAGTTTCCCGTAAAAAATAAAAGAAAATCACTGTTAGCGTTGATGTATCGGCGGTAATAACATGTTTTAACCTTTTCAGGGCGATGTTACAAAAATGGCTTTCAATTTTCGCATAATGTTAACGCACATAAAATACTATTTGTACGTTATTGGATGAATAATGAAATTTATCCAATTGAAGAGACCAATATACACAAATAAAAGTAAGGCACATATTTGGGCAATGAAAGGGCCAATTCTTATGTATCAGTGTTTGAAACGTGCTACTATTCGTTAAAAATAATTATACTATAATTGCTCATTTTCAAAAAATATCCAATGGTTATGAAATAGTCCTAATTATGAAAAAAATAGCATATCTATTGGCCACAAATGATGGTGAGAAATATTCTACTGGAGACAAAAGTTAAAATATAAGCATTGAAATTCTATGAGGAAAGTAAGAATATTATGAATTTTCCAATTATTTTATTACCTTTATAGTGTGGGTTGATTTATTGGTAATCACCAAACCATAAACCAAGTGTCATTTTTAGGGATGATTTATGGCGTTTTGACAAGCAGTGTCCCTTTAGCGATGAAGGGTAAAAAAAGACATCCACTCACAAGTTGATTCCATAAACATTTTCTTCAGCTTTGCCGATAATTCACAGAATTAGTTGAGAGGATAAAATGCATTTTGGCTAAATATTCTTAAAAACTTTAATTAGTTTATTCCCTAAAAGGGTTTATATGGCATCGCAATTAATCCAATAATTATTTCTAAAAGATTTCTAAAAAAAAAGCATTTCTTGAAATTTTTAGAATTTGGCACTTAGCATTTACAATGCTCCTAGAAGTACAGAAAGTTTTTTGAATATGTGGAGAAATAAAAAGAAGCAAGTAAAAGACGAGTCGATAATTCAGCCTGTTTGCCAGATATGTAATCAGAATCCCAAGAAATATAAATGTAGCACCTGTTCTACGCCATAGTGAGATTCATATTCATACTTACCCTTTTTTTGTTTCTTATAAACAATAACTTTAAAACATTTTTCCAATCTCCAAACTTAGCTGCTCTGTAAAATGCTATAAATTACATAAAGGTATTTTCACAATTTTCATTCCTCAAATAAAATCTCAACTTTTTTCTTATTAACTCCAACCTTATGCTAAATAGAAAGTGAATGCCAGGCCCCTCCTCCGAAAATTCAAAATATGGGTAAAGGTCTTTTTTAAAAAGATTAAATCTACTTTTAAAAATACGCTCTTTTTTTCATATAGATTTTATTTCCAGCTCAGTGAATTCCATTTTGAACCCCAAAGATCCAGATGATAGAGAATTATTACTTAAACATACTGATATCTCCAAAATAGGTATAAATTTTACTCTATTTAAGCAAAATCTCCCGTCTACTTTCTTTTTCTCCTAAAGTTTTCCCCCATACTAAATAATTTCCATATAATTTCTTTTTAGATAAAATCCCAAACATCCAAGAATTGGTGAACAATGATAAGATGAAATCTATTGTCAAGGAAATTTTATCTAGCGATAATCCATTAGAGATAATTAAGTTGGCTAGAAATTCAAGCTTCGAGTTTGAGAATCTAGTGGCCTTACTTTTATCAATAAAAAGCAAGAAATAAGCATTAAATCCTGTCATTTTTATTATCATGAATTATTATTACTCTTTCAACTCCACTTCCCTCACTGGCCATCTCTAATATTTCCAAGACGACTTTATATAAACATTCATGAAATATTCATTTGCACTCCATCAATTACAAGAATTTTCTTTTTCCTCTGAAATCATTGTATCTACAGGGATAAAGAATCCAATAATAGAAACTATCACATTTAATTTACCTTCTTTTCAGCACAAGAAAGATAATCTATGTTTACACTTTTTTTTTTTGCTTTCAGGTAATGTGATATTCATACGCCTTAGTTGCTTGGTTAGTTTTAAGTTAAATTGCTTGGTAGATAAATGATGTCCTTAATATACATAACAGCTTCTTTTAAATTTTAATTACATGCACGAGAAACTTTTCTGGAAAAAAAAAACGGAAAAAACAAGGGAATTCGTAATTATTGAGCTAAATGTTTCATCTGTATCATTTAATGATATTTTCAATAGATTTATGACCTTTAGCTTAATTTCTTTAACTGTGAAGTAGCCATCGTTATATGATAAAAACAACACTAACAAATTGAATTTAAAGCATCATCGGTTTTTTTTGCTTTTAATGATTTATATATATATATATATTAATATGTTTATACGCCATAAATCTTTATAAAAATGATTCATATAAGGTCTACCCCCCCCCCCCTCTCCTGCTTTGATTTAAGTTGAAAAAACATACAGGTTGATTTAAATCAATTAGCCTCCATAAATTTTTTTCCGTTAAAGCCTGTTCAATTTAGAAAAATTCATTTGCACTTTTTCAATTCCCTTCAAAATGATACTCTGTTAAATATACAGCTACCCTAGCTATTTATCAACATAGTTAAATATGTATAAATACTAGAAAGTTATTAAATGGAGAACGTGTTGTGACTATAAAACTTTTTTCTTTTACATTAAAATCTTTTTATTTCTTGACTTTCATTCGGAATTAATTCCATATCTCTTTTTTTTCAAAAAATAATAACAATTTTGTTTTTTTGGAATAGGAAAATTGTCATAATAAGGTATGCTAACAAACTAAATATCGGAAATAGACGTTTTTATAAGCCACATTGAAATATATTTGGGAATAAATTTCATTTTTGAAAATTTAAACAAAAACTATAAAATTAATGAACTAAAAAAGATAAAAAAATCTCCTAAAAATTTAGGTATATTAATAGTAAATTTTTAAAAAACGGTTGGAATATTTACTCTAACTATTTACTAATAAACTATTAGAAAAAAAATCCAAAGTGTGATTTAATTAATTAGCAAATATTAATAGCCTACCAGTTTATCATGGGTTGGGATGACTAAATTTTCGCATACATTAAAGGATGATATTTATTTTATACAAATTTAGAATATTTTCAGAAACATGATTGGTAATTATTCAAAACAAGAATTTTATTAATTTTAAGTTTGAGTTTTCGGTTTTCAAATTGGAATAAATAGTATGGAAATTTATAAAAATCCGAAATAAATATATGTATTATATCAAAAAAAGATTTGCTATCATATATTTGGAGGAGCCCTTAGCATTAAAGTATTTGGATAAATATCTTAATTCACTTTGGATTATAAAAAATAATACTGTTTTAAAGGAATAAAAAGGGGGTCAGTATTAATTCAAGCCAAGAGCAAAAAATGTATTTCCAGCCAGGATCAATATAGAATCGTGCTATAAATTCCTCAAATTTAAGGTTTATAAATACCTTGATTACTCTAAAGATTTTTCCAATAATGGAAAACCCCCTTCAAAAAATAAAATAGTGATAGACATATGTCCAAATAGAGTTAAAAAGCTCCATCAGTCCAAATAAACATTTATTCAAAAATGTGCCTAATTTACTTACAGGAATTTATAACCCTAAGTAAAACACTTTAGTAGAATAATAGGATGTAATTAAAAAAATAACTGACACAGCTATAAGAATTATAAGAAAAATCATTCCTGTTAAGAAAGAATAGATTCGGTGTATAAATTTGCTCACGAACTTGAAAGTGATAAAGTAAAAAAAATAATCTCTGCAAAAAAAAAAACAATCCGCTACCCTGGGAATTTTAAAAATTTACTCCCAGAAATGTAATAAAATTTTTGATATGTTTTATCCGATATCCGTTCTTGAAATGGGAAAATTCGAAAAAAAATTATACCTATTGCTGGTGGTGTGATTCTAGATGAAGCTGAAGCAATTAAACCACGTTTTAATGGAATAAACATTAAAGCGAATATATATGAAATGGTTTTGAATATAGGGACTTTAGAGGTTGATTCTGATCCAAGCTTTACATCACCTTTAAAAAATTTAACTCAGAATCATTGAAAGCTAACTTTTGGGTTAATAATATTACAAAATACAAACATAAAATAAAAAAATGCAATTTTATTTTCCTAAAATAATTGAAATCGATTTGATAAATGATTATTTTTTCAATAAATAATGAGGTTTGTCTATCTCAAAATGGCCTGAATTCAGTGAGATACATGGTATTATCATTAAACTGAAAAAAATCTCTGTAAAAAAACGGGAATTAGTTTGAGGATTACTTTAGCCTTTCCCTCATTACCAATAATTCGCTGTAAAGTTTCAATCACAATCTCACAATTAAAACTAGATAATTACTATAAAAGAATTGGCATTTTAAATCTTGTGAATACTTTTTTAAAAATGGTTGAAGATATTAGTAAAGATGGACATGGTACTCCTTTAACAGAAATATAAATAAATAAGGTAGCTTCGGATTCTATTATCATTCGAAAACTCACTTGAAAATAATCGCTTAAAATAAAAGTCTATTCAAAGTAACTGGAAATTTTTAAAGGATAAAATATAGATATTCTGAATTTTTTTTTTCTATTCCAAGTAATGTGATATTTTTTAAACCGAGCTTCTATTGTGAAAGATATTTTTTTATTAGAGATCGAAATGGATATAACATGCACATATTATGATTTCTGTAAATTTTGGGAAATTCAACACATATATAACAAATTATAAGACCGAATAAAAACGATACATTAGTTTTCCGTTTACTCGATTTCAAGAGAAAAAGAGGTATTAAAAAGAGAATAGTGGTAAAGAATACCTCAATCTATATTGAGATAATCTAAATGAAAATTGGTAATAATAATTATATATTTTTTATTATTGGTTTGCTTATAGCATTAAATATAATTATAGCATTTAATAGAAAGAATTGGTAGTTTTAAATAACTATGCATATATTAATTTTTTTCTTTAAATGAAGAAAAAATTACCTACTAGGATTTCGATCCTAAAAAACTAAAATATATTTCAAGGTGGTAAAAAAACATCAATTAGGTTGATTTTAACGATTATTCAAAAAAATTTAAATCTATAAACGGTTCGTAAAAAATTTTAATGTCATTTATTCATCTATCCCTTTAAATAAATAAATGGGTGGATGGATGGATGGATGAATGCAGTAAATTCGACAAAGCAAATTAATGCGTGAAAAATAATTTTAAATTTCAAATTAAATTGATTTGCGAAAAATAATTGTAAATTTCAAAGCAAATCAAATAATAAATTGAATATATTAGCTTATTATTCTTTATCGCTATAAAAGATATAAAAAATTACAAGAAATGAGCCATTTTTTGTGATTTTTAAATCACTTTATTATTATTAAAAATACAAATCAAATCAAATATTGCTATATAGCGCCACTTATGTTTTTCCAATTCAAATCTCAAATAAGATTGACGAGAAAAAACAAATCCATAATCAGAAATATGTTGAAAAAAATGTCATTAGAAAAAAGATTAAGGAGAAAAATAATTCATATTTTTTTTAAAAAATTTAGTTGAAATTATTTAAAATTTATTAATATATATTTTTCAAATTTTTAAGTAATATAAAAAATCTTCAAAATGCCTCAATGGATAATTACATCTTTTCTCGCAATTTCCATTGCTTTATTGAAAAATCTTAAAGTGAAAATGAGAAATATGTTGTTTGATGCATATCAAAAAAGCAATTAATAAATGATATAGGCAAAATTATAATCGACGTCATTTATTAAATACCAATAAAAGCTTTAATGTTAATTATCTTTTTAAGGTTGAAATATAAAAGTTGGTCAAATTATTCAACATTAGATCAGAATTAGTTAAGATCGGCTAATTTGGTTTTTTTTATGGCCAAATCATTTTTTATAGGTTGTATTGAACTGAAATATGTCAATATACGTATTATGGGTCGTAAAATCGGTCATAATATGCCAAGATGGATACAAATATTTTTGTGAATAATGAAATATCAAAAAATAAATAAAACAATTTGTATTCGTTAGTTCTATAAATTAAAAATATATTTTGTGTTAATTCTCTTAGTAAAAAACTCAATAAATATTTATTGATAATGCTTTGAGAAATTTATCGAACCCTAAAAACTTGAAAAAATAAAAATTATATTTCTTAACTGTATTGATTAAACTTATTGTATCCACCTGATTCATAAAGTAAAAGTTTCAAAGCTCCTGTATTCCTTTTCTGTTTTTTTATCAAATATAATCTCATATAAAGATTCGGTGATTTTTAAAGATTGATATAGATATTATATTTTGAATTAATTTAAATGCTCCTGAAATAATTTTCACACAATTATATATTCTCTAAGAGCTAAAAATAAAAAATAAAATCATTATAATATATATAAAGCTTCAATTTTTAATCTAGAATTAGATAATTGGGATATACGCGGATTATGATATTCATAAAAATGCCTTCCAACTTCAAATTTCAAAAAATGAGGTAAGTTAAAACATATTTTAATATAATTTAAAAACTTATAAAAAATTTATTCTTCTTATTAATGGTTTATATTTTCGTTTTTTAGAATAATAAATATTCAATCAAAGACTTTTTTTTTCAAACTCCTTATTTAATAATGAGGGTTAAAATTATATTAGAAAAGATTTCAAAATAATGCAAATCAGTGTCCGAGTAACTATTATCTCCAATGAAAATTTCAATAAAAAAAATAATCAGCTATTTTCAAACAAGAATTTCAATTTATAAATTACTTAAATCTAGCATTTTTTAATCTTTATAAAGTTAGATATTTTGAATATATTTAGAATACATGTATATAATATTTAAATAGCTTTAGTATATAAGCCAGATTTTATTTTTAGTAACTTTTTTTGGTCTAAATGTTTTCCTTAAATCTTGAAGAGATTTAACATTAACATTCCCTAAATCCTTGTTTTAACTAAAGAAAGAATAATAATAAAAGCATTCCTTGAACTTTAAGAATGTTTGAAATGAAAAAAAATAATCTTAAAAGCTTAAAATAAAAAATCTAGAAAAAATACGCACCTTTCTCCGAAATATTTCGATATTATATCAAACCTGTTCCAAGACCCGTGTTGCATTGACTAAATCAATTAGATTCTTTTTTTCATTGAAGTTTATTTTTCAACTACCGATTATTTTTTGAACAATTAATCCTCAAATGTGTTTTTTTTTAAATATTTATTCTCTTTATTTTGAATATCTCATTTCATTCTATCCTTAAGAGCTCTTTTTTGTACAAATAAACGTAATCCTTTAAAATTTTAACCGATATTTTTAAAATATAAAATATTTATAGGCTATTTATATTGATTTATTTATCCTTCAGAGTCTGGTTAAATCTCTCCAATCAAATATTTGTGTAAAGGGGGAGGGGCACAGTAGCCCTCATATTAAGTTTCATTTTTCTTGAATAACTGTGCTTATATATTGTTTATAAAAAAATATAACTCATCGAAATTTCTCCGCTTTTCTAACAACATCTTTTTTTATTTTTTACATTTCAAACCAGAAGACATAATCTGATTTTTTTTTTCAAATAACAATATATATATTTTTTTTTATAACTGGATCGAGTTTTTTAAAAAAAAAACTATCAATATTTTCGATACATGATGCCTGAAATGAATTTGTTTCATTTTAGGTCGAAGTTTTTTAGCCAAATAGGATATTTAAGCATCATAATCTGTGATAATATTTTCTAAATCCAATTTATTACACCCTAAATTTATCCATTTCGATCTTCAGAGTTTCTATTATTCATTTTTTTGATTACGAAGAATTACTTCTGATCACGTTTATCAATAAGTTTACAAATTTCTGATTGGTTTCCGATATAACTGTTATTATTACAGAGTAATTATCCTTCACTGGCTTAAATTTAGAGTCAATTGCATGATTTTTGCATGTTTTTTGCCAAAGAAATAAAATTTAGTGCATATTTAGATTTTATTGAGAACGCTTATGTGGATAATATCTTTGTTTAAAGATGCCATATCCGGTCCAATGTTAATATTTATTTATTTTATTAGTTCATGAAGATCTGTTATTTAGCCCAAAGTGACCTTTTTTTAATACCTATTTTTTTATTTTCTTTTTTTACAGAACAATATATATATATATTACATCTAATTATACCCTTTTTTTCTGCTAAATGTCTTTTTATCTCTCCATACATGTGTCCAGCTTTGCTAAGGTTCAATATTTGAGTCTTTGTAAAAATTTCTTCCTCCATATAATATCCCAAATCATTTTTCCCCAATGAAAAGAGCAATTCTCTTATATAATAGAAGTTTCAAATTAAATATTGGATGAGAAAATTGCCAACGCTTTTATTTGAGCAATAACATAACTTTTAGCATATAAAGTTTTAAATCATTAACGTGATATTTTTTACAGGGTATTGAGTAGTTTTCTTAAGAAGTTCAATCAGATAAAATTTATTTCAAACATGGTTGAGAAATTACAATATGGATTCTTATGAAAATGATTTTAATTATATTATGATGATCAGATATTTTTTTGGATAAAAAAAATCAACAAAATATGGGAAAATACTATCAATTTATTTAAAATTATACTAATTTTTTGATGAAATTTTACTAATAGCATTAATATACCACACTATAATTTCATCAGATAGACTTTATATATATATTGTATGTGGATTTGAGACTCATGTGTTTTTGAGATTTTAATAGCTATTTTATCCATTATGTGATTGAGATCTCGCTTATTTTTGTTTTGTATTATTGGCCAAAGGCCTTTTTCGCACTTGTTGTTTTATCAAATAAAATTCTGCAATAATTATGTGATTAAATATAAAATATCCAATCGATATTCAAGAAAATCTTCAACCCTTTTTAGTCATTGCAATTTAAAAAATAATTATACGTTGACCCAATAAAATATATCCTTAAAAAAAGTACTTTTTATTGGATCATATCATTAAAAACAAAAATAACCACCGTTTTTTTAGGAGTTGTTAATAACTAAAAGAAATAGAAAAATTCGGGCAAAGCAGTTAAATCGTGTTAAGTTTTTAAAAAAATCATTATAAGCTACCATTAGAACAGCCTCTATACTGAAAGCGAAAGTTTAAAAATATTTAAGTTGAGATTTGAGTATTTAAGGGTTCAAAACTTTATGTTAAATATTTTTATTTCTTTTACTTTCTTTTTTTTTCCAAAGGTAATTTTGAATTTAATTGTCAATAATTTTCATTTTTTAATGCTTGTGTAAATTTTTTATGTTTTTCAAACAATTTTGTAATTTATTTATTTATTGCAATTGATATTGTAAATAATTTATCATTTGCGTTTGATATGGAACATGTATTTTTTTTTTTATGTATTAGGATCATAAAAATTTAAAATTTATGCTTTATTTTTTAATTTTTGTCCATATAAACTATTATTTAACTTAAAAATGGCTCCCATACATTATATATAGCCATAGCCATATCTATTATTCGCACTTTGTTTAAAAAAAATTACCCATACGGCCTCAAGAAGTATTAGGTATTATGCAATTTATAAAATTTATTTGACACTATAATTATTTAGAGACTCTATTTCATTTTTTTATTAATGATTTTATTTAAAAAAGTGTCTTTGTTTTTGAAAGCCCCGTAACTTATTTAGTTTCATTTATAGCAAAACTGTACGACCATGCTATTATTTTTATTAACTTTTCTGTTTTAGTTTTTTCTATCAGTTTCATTGAATTTATTTAAAAATAAAACTATAATTTATTATAATATCGTGATAAATTTAATATTTTTAAGTTTATTAAATTATAAATATTCATATATATTATTAAAATAACATCCTGCTAAATTGTATAAAAATTTCTAAAAAATAAAGAAAAGGTATTTTTTAATACAAATAAGAAATTAAAAGTGAATTCTAGCGTGTATTATGTTTCTAACGCATCAAAAAGCCCATTATCATTCACAAAACCACTCGCAGTAGCGATCAATAGTTCAACTTCGATCAAAAAAAAAATATTAACATGCAAAAAAAATTGAAATCATAATTGCAATCATATTTCTGTTTTCGTTTTCGCCCGAATTTATAAACGCAAAATTATTAGAATAATAATTCATAGTTTTTTTCACATAATCAAATGCAATTGGAAAGCTAAAGATATAGATATAGATAAATGAATAAATACAACGTAAATTAATGTATTACTTACATAATGTAAACATACTTTAAATTCAAAGATTCTGTCACTTTCAGTATAGAGGCTGTTCTAATGGTAGCTTATAATGATTTTTTTAAAAACTTAACACGATTTAACTGCTTTGCCCGAATTTTTCTATTTCTTTTAGTTATTAACAACTCCTAAAAAAACAGTGGTTATTTTTGTTTTTAATGATATGATCCAATAAAAAGTACTTTCTTTAAGGATATATTTTATTGGGTCAACGTATAATTATTTTTTAAATTGCAATGACTAAAAAGGGTTGAAGATTTTCTTGAATATCGATTGGATATTTTATATTTAATCGCATAATTATTGCAGAATTTTATTTGATAAAATAACAAGTGCGAAAAAGACCTTTGGCCAATAATACAAAACAAAAATAAGCGAGATCTCAATCACATAATGGATAAAATAGCTATTAAAATCTCAAAAACACATGAGTCTCAAATACACATACAAGATATATATAAACCCAAAAATAGTGAATATATCTTTGAATAAAATTCAATTATAACACTCATCCAATAATACTTTTTTTGCATCTTTATACACGATTTAGCAAATTCAATAATAAAAAATATTTGAATTATCATATTTTAACTTATTACAATCTATTATTGAATAGCTTGACCGACTTTTATAGACTAGCCAATACTAAATTGAAAACTTAGTAGAATAAATTCGAGAAGAAAAGATAATGATTTTTTATTTGGTCTAAATGAATGCTATTTGCAGAGTAAATGAAAACATAAACAAACGAATTTTTTAATATAAAAGGAATATTTTCATAGCTAATCATGGTTTTATTCAAACTATAGCCCTAAAAAATAAAGAAAAACATTTATTAATTATAGATAAACATCTAAAATAAACTTTAATTCCGTGATAATTAAAAAAGTCTCAGTAAAGCAGCAGTAGCAATATAAATTTGATCGTTTTTAAATATGAAATTTTAAAGCTTATCACAAAATTATTATTTCTTTGATATACTTTCTTTGTGCCAAGTTAATATTCGATTTTTTGAAATTTTTATTCATTATCTGTTTCCGGTGTTTTAAATATCTATATAGATATATTATCATTCCGAATTTCCATAAAATTCAAAAAAATAGAATATTTTATCTAATTTCCTATCATTTAAATATATTTAATGGTAAAAAAATATAATTCAACCTAATATATGTTTAAAAAATTTTTTATCTAATAATACATCAGTTAATGAAACTATAAATCGATTTTTAAATATTTGTTTACTTTAAATTCTTATTCCATAACCACCAAAAAAAATATTCTTCAACTTAAAAATCAAATCATTTTAATTTCACAATGCTTAATAAAAATCTCATTCACTTGATATTTTCAATAAATTTCCATATATATATTTTGTATTAGTTAGGAATTTTGGTTGTGAGATGCGTGTAATAATTATATTGAACTTGTGGATTTAATCTTTTGTACTCTTGATCCGTTATTGGTAATATTGATAAGTTTGTGGGTAAAAAATTAGGCGCCATTATCTTATTTTATAAAATTAAAGCAATAGGGTGCGTATGTTTAACCACATAAAAATTTCATCTATCATTTATATTTCGATAGCATAGCATTTGTTTTTAAAATATTAAGGCGCTGTAATGAGCCGTTAATTTTTTTAAAAAAAAGTTAGGCACAACCATGGCTCATCCCCAGAAATCTTTTAAACTCAAACAAAAAAACTATCCAAAACTCAAATCTGAGAACATCGTGCGATATAAAACAATAAACTATAAGGATTTTTAAGATATATGAAAGAGTAAAAAAAGAGATAATAAATTTAATAAGATCTTAAATTAAGTCTTAAAAACATTTTTTAGATTTAAAATTTCATGAATAAAAAAAAACGAAAGCGAATATCATTTTTATCAACTTAATTAACATTCTTAATTTATTTTTTTAGTTGTTTCTAAAAAAGTTTTAGAATAAGATATAAAATACACTATCAGGTAGAGATCCTAAATTTTTTAATACCAGGCCTAAACCTTTAAAGAATAACAAAATCTCTGAATTAAAACATACTCCTGCATCTAACAAATTGCAATACAAAGCATACATACTAAGGCGATCTAACCAT
>LSSL01000436.1:0-19313 GCA_001953115.1 Smittium mucronatum | reverse complement strand
TCCTTTTTTTTCTTTTTCTGTTTGTCAGAAAAAGATTCAAAATTATATAATTCATTTTTGCCATTAAATACTTAATAAATAATCTTCTAACAGTGGATTTTGATATGCCTAATTTTATGCAAATCACCAAGTTTTAGTTTTCGAGTTCAAATTTTGTAACGGAATGAAATATTATCTCCTTAGTATTTTTTGCTGTTTTATTTGAAATATTTTCAATCAGGCTACGATATTCAGAGTTTTCGGATATTTCTGAGCTTTTTTCACCCTAATAACCAGAGAATTCATTCAAAGAAAATAAAATATTATTTTACATTTTATTTAAATGAATTTCTTATAAAAAATATTGTGTAATGAAATAGCAAATTTGGTATAAGTTAGAAAATTAAATGTTCTTATGCCATATATACATTTTAAAAAATTGTAAGGAATTAAAATTTTATATATGAAATATGATATTTTACCCGCATAAATTTTTTATTGTTGCTTTTATTTTTCAAGAACTTGGCCCTAGTTAATTTTTTTACAACTACCATTAACGCGAAAATTTATCTTTTTAATTTTTATTTCCCTCTGTTTTTCATTAAATAAAAACTGCTAGCCATTAAAAACAAGCTATTTTATTAATAAAGAAGATTTAATAATCACCTTAAAGCTGATTTATTAATCCTCATGACGCTTTAAGTAAATCCTAGTCTTTTTTCATCATTTACACTTAAATAAAAAGCTTCATATTAGCTAAATACAAACCATTTTTCCTGATGGATTTTTTAAATTAATTGATCGAATCACATTGATTTCTCTATTTAGTATTAAAAATGGTAAGGTTTACATAAACATTAACGTTTTTACCGAATTTTGGGGAAATCAAATTTTCATTTTCTAAGCTATAATGATTTTCCAATAGAAAATTTTTGTACCCAATCTAAATAATTATATCGGAAACTATGTTAACCCTGTATTTTGCATTAAAAGATATTTCTGGAAAATAAATATTTTTGAGATTTTAAAAAATTATTTAGGTAAGAATTCTTTTTTTTCTTCAAAAACCTCTTATTTTTATAGAAAGAGTTATGTTTCAATAAAATATTTTGTGTTTGAAAAGGATGCTATCTATTGTCTCTTCTACTAGATTATTTTATATTATTAAATTTGAAAATTTTATTCTTAGAAAGACTCGAGTTTCAGAATCATCATTGCTTTTCTTTGGAAAGCACATCAATATATAGTAAATTTTAAATTATATATCCTAACCTCTTTTATCATACAAATATTTACAAAATTTCACTAAATTATGAGTGTAAAATTTTAATAGATATTCAATCAACAGATTTTTTATTTTTATAGAATTGCAGTGCTTATATATAACATATTATTATTTATTACAGTGAAAAAGTTAAATATGATTTTTCTTTTGTAGTTAATTTATGCCGAAAAATTCATTTTAATATGGGCTATATATTATAATAACCATGTTTAACTTATTTTATATAACACAGCTAAGTATATAAGCTCCCCATCCTATTCAATAACAAAAAAAAAAACAATGAAGAATTCACTATGAAATTGGTAAATTATAATATTATTAAATTTTTTTTTGATACAACTCCATTCCCTTTTAATTTACTTGATTTGACTGTACTTAATTTTTTTTATTAAAATTATAATATGGCGTTTATTTTTATTCGAAAAACTAAATACTTTATATAATACTAGATTCACACAAATTTCTTTTGATTCAAATATGTTTATTAGTATTTAAATTATAACTTTAGAATTAAATAAATCTATTCATTAAAATCTACTGATATTGGTTTTCTTTGATGTTCTTTTTTTTCATCTCGATTTTCATCTTCCTTATATCGAAGTAATATTTATCAAGTATTTTTCTTCGAATTTCATAAGAAAATGTTAAATTCGTTTACATTTGTCCTTCTCCGAAAAACTGAATAAAGAAAAATACAAATCGTTGTACTTATTTATATTTTTGTTTGAAAAAATAAAATAAAAGTCTTTATATTCATCCATCATCGATTCGAAGCTTGAAAAACAATGGTATGCAAATTTATCCTTTAACTATTTAAAGGTATATCTTCCAATATTTTTTCCGATACCATATAGACTTGCTTTTCAAAATAATCTTCAAAATAAAAAAAATTAAAAAATTTCAGCTTTTTTTAAAGGTAATTTATTTTAGTCAATCAAATCAAATCATGGAATATAAAATTCTGAATATTACTCTATTATTTTTTTAGAAATATCTATTAATTCTATTAATGAGACTTTATTCCATTCAATTTATTTTTCTTTAATGGTTTTAATTAGCCTTTAGAGTGCATTATTTGTCGAAGTTGAGAATATATCGAAGCTTTCATTCCATAGGGATATTTTGAAAAGTAATTTTCATGAATTTTAGCAATTATATCATTTATAATAGTTATTTGAGACCATTTCAATTTGAATAATTTTTTTTGAAATTTCGAAATTTTTTTGTGTGGAGATGAGTTGCATCCTATGGACAGCATATTAGACGTCATTTTTTTAATTGTTTTTATCGGTATTGAGGTTGTTTGATATTTTTTTTGATACATAATGCCAGCAATTAGTTCTGTTCGTATTATAATAAAACATCTTATTGCCCTTAGAAATCGCTTCGACTGAGTCTGCAATTAAAACCTTTGCATTCCAGTTAAAATCACTTTTTTTAAGCTTGTTTTTCAGGGTATTAAAAGTACATAGTTATGACGTATAAATCGTAATTTTTTGTAACTCCTATCGCTACGGGTATAAATTTTTAATTTATTTCAGTAAATCCGGCAACCATTTTGGGATAACCTTATTCTACCAATCTAGAATTTGAGTCTATATGTAAATTTGCAGATTTCGAAAGGAATTATATAAGCTTTTTACATATCATAATATGTCCAAAAATGTAAATATCCGATGAATAATCATCTATATATCCTCCGCCGAGGTTTTGATTTTCCACAAGCATTTTAAAGCATATTTCAAGATTCTCTGAAGAAAGTAAACAGTTTTTTGCTATTTTTCTTTTGTAATTTATGATTTTTTTGTAATTTTTTTTATACCTAGGCTTGATCCCTCTAAATCGAGAGAACGCTTTTTTTTTTTTATCGGATTACATCCCAATCCATAAAGACTCAGTATTTCATCCTTTTCGAATTGAAATTATTTAAAAAAAAAGTTTTTTAAATGAACAGTAGATGAATGATATTTGATTTCATTTAAATGAGTTTTAAATATTTTCAGGTTACCCAAGAACCTAAAACACCACTTTTTTTGCATTTGAAATCCATATATTTAACACCATCTAATCTTTTGATATATGAAACTCTCAATCTATCGATCTTCCGGGTATACTCGGCACTGTTAAAATTTTCCATTTTTTTCAGCATAATTGATATATAATTTAATTAGTTTATGGTGAGTCTTGTTTTAAGGCTAAGAGAGATGATATCAAAAATTTAGTATTTTTACTCAGCTTATATTATTCAAAAAAAAAAAAGCTTTTTGTTATGTTATTTATAAATACAAATAAATAAATTTTACTTAAAAGTGAACTTAATATAATTTTTTTATTCTAGATAATCACCGCGAGTACAGCAAATAAAATCCTTATCATCTTTTCTTTCGCAAAGGTAATCTACCAGCTTGAAAGATTTTCAGATATTTCAAATCTTATTTAAAAAAATCATAAATCAAAATTCACTACATGAGTCCAAAAGCTAATCAGATTATTAAAAAGCTTTTTGACAAGGTTGAAAAACTTTTGCTCAAAAGAGCCGGAGTGCTGGAGTCCGAGAACCAGTTCGTAACAACCAGGACCCACAAAACCGATTTGCAGGTCTACCCAGAGCTCATTGAAGCGCCCCCCTAAATCAAAGAGGATTTCTTCCTCACCCTTTTGATGGAAGAAGAACAAATGGACGCTATATACGCGTAAAAAGGAAGTATTTCGATGAAATAACAGCAACTGCGGCTTAACTACTCAGAATCAGCGACATTGAAGAATGACGACACTGCTCTACATGGGATTCAGGTTGAACTAGCACAGGCTACAAGACTGATCGACTTTTACGTGCACCGCCTTATCCAGTAACCTCCGGGGCTCACAGTCGATGACCTAAAAATCCTTTTTGCGAAAACCATGAGGTTTATATTTTCTGAAATTGCTGCCACCATAACTCAAGGACGCGTATACAACCTCCACAAAGGTTTGGAGTTTATAGGGAAACCTGATAATTTGATCAAATCAGACACTAAGTCGCTCATGAACCTGGCGATACTGGATGCCCTAATTGCAAACAAAAAGCCTGAAAAGCGCTACAGGATGCTTAAGACCTTTCTGGGGCACCAGAAGGCAGGTACTCAAGATAGTAACATCAGCAAGTCTGCCCCGGCGCATAATAACGAAACTGCTATTACAACCACCGCCACAAATAACCATCCGCAGTCCTCAAATTTTCGCGGGAGAAGACGTGACCACGGAAGGGGGTCTCAGTAGGGATCCAATCAAGTCCTCCATTAGAGGGGCACCTATCGATGTTCTGGCCTGCGTGTATCAAACTCACTGACAACACAAAGATCAAAATAATCGTGGAGAAGGGGTTCAGATCCCGTTCAGGGATCTGAACCCGAAAAAAACGGCTTTAGAGGAGAACCGAAAATGTATTTTTGTAGCGAAGGAGTGTCGGTTGAAGGCAGAAGGACCATCACTACAAAAAGACTTAGCAGGGTCTACGAGAAAGCCGACGGGAAAATTTATTTGGTGGGCCCCCCTGCCATTGACGCTCTATCCGCTGCGCAGCAAGCGGAAGATCAGCCCAGAGGCCTGCCGGACCCTGACAGAAGAGGTCTCGTCGTTTTTGGTGAAGAGAGAAATCAAGGAAGTCCAAAAAAATAATCCGGGATTCTTCATCCACATCTTTGTAATTCCAAAGAAGACAGTTGAGCTCAAACCAGTTTTAGACCTGAGGAAGTTGAATCTGCACGTAGAGCAGAGAAATTTCGAGATGTAATATTTCGCATCGATATGAAAATTAATTCGACTGAAGGATTACATGAAATAGTTGGTTATGGAGGATGCGTTCATGCATATCCTCATCCATGATTTCTGCAAGAAATACTTGCTGTTATTTTGATACGAACAAGCATATCAATTCAGAGTGCTTCCGTTCGGACTATCGCTGAGCCCTCATACGTTCACGAAGATCCTTTGACCGATATTGTCATGGGAGAGAGCACAGGGAATACGGATTTCAGTTTACCTATACGATTTTATCATCCTTGGGACCTCGAAGGAATAATTTGTGGTAAACACGCATCTAGTGTACTCCAAGTTTAAGTATCTTGGATAAAAGATCAAGTTAATGAAGTCAATTAAGAACCCTTCTCAGTATATTTCACACCTGGTAATGGTGATAAACTCGTGCGAGATGACACTCAAGGTACTTTCTTCCAATATCAAGGACATCGGGAGGGAAGCCACAAAAATCATGCGAGCTGGGAAAGTGAAATTTAAATGTCTGGCGAGTTTTATTGGGAAGGCACAGGCCATATCTATAGCACTCCTTCCTGGTTGATTGATCATGAGGAGGTTCCTAGATTTGAAGAAAAAGTGACTCTCTATAAAAAAATCATGGAAATCGATTTTGACCCTAACCGAGCCAGAGATCGAGAATCTATTATTCTGGATCAAAAAATTGAAGAAGTGCAATGGGCTCATCTTCCTTCAGGAGAACCCAGAGCTGGAAATATTCACCGATGCTAGAGGCACGGCTTGAGAGATAGTTTTATGATCTCAGTTTTACTTGGGATTGTGGAGTCCCTCGGAGGCGCTGATGCACATCAAAGCCAAAGAATTATTAACAATATTTTTTGCACTCTAGCTCTGAGATGTTTTCGGAAGCTCGGTATTAGTCTACTCAAATATTAACACCACATTAGCCTACATCAAAAAGTTTGGTGGTAATACTTCTCCACAATTACTGAAAATCTCTGAGAACATATGAAATCGTTGTCTGAGATCAAATACACGCCCAAAAATTACGTAAGTACCATCTAAAATAAGCCTTGCAGACGCACCGAGCAGAATGACCGCGCAGACAGAGTGGTCGCTATCGGACCAGCAATTTGAGGTATTTAAGAGACTGTACGGGGTACACGAAATGGATCTGTTCGCTTCGAGGATGAAGAAGAAAGTGCGAACCTATTACATTTGGTTTCCAGACAGGTAGTCCATCAGCCAGAATTCTTTCTCATACAGCTGGGCGGGCTTTTCCAACCCTTACTGCTGCCCGCCTTGGAATCTGATCGCTCAAGTGATTCGGAAGGTGAGACAAGAGCGGCTAACTATTACCCCGGTCACACCATTGTGGAAAACTGTGATATGGTACTAGGATCTCGTGCAATTATCGATAAAACAGCCACTGCTTCTACAAACAACAAAAGGGTCCCAGATCCAAAAAGCGGAAAATCTCCGCTATCCAACACTAAGAAATGGCATTTGATGACATGGCGGATCAGCTGAGCATCCTCAAAGCGCAAGGGATTGCAGATAAAGACATTAGTCTTATCTTTTCAAACCAACAAACATCAAAACTTCGATCCCTTTGCCATTCTACTCAGCAACAGTTTCTAGACTGGCACATTAGCCAAAGTGGAGTTTCACAGATACAAGCAAACCACGTCGTCAACTACTTATCGGATATCTTTACTAGCATAAAACTCAGTGTTAATACCATAAAGGCTTACGAGTTTGCAATAACGAGTTTTGTATCTGATTAAGGAGACATAGAAAATGCTCCATTTCTAAAGAAATTTTTTACTGCAATCAACGACACCGAGATATAATTCTTCGTTAAAACCAAGATTGATATATCCCCAGTAATATTAAAATTGAGAGAATGGGGGGGTATTGAGGAGCTGAGTGTATCTCATCTAACTTCTAAGACATTTTGGCTCCATCACTGTGTGGATTCCTTCGCGCGGGCGACATCCACGTCATCGATGATGCCAGAAGTACAATCGATAACGGGATATTAAAGCTAGTTATAGTAGCTCCAAAGGAAAGCGTGACGGCAAACCTATCAAGGGCTTGTGAGAAATTAACAAGCACTCTGATCCTATATTGAGTCCTTTACTAGCATTCGCAGATTACAAAAAGAATATTACGTACAAGCTTTGTCCGACCCCGCATGCCAACAACAGCTCTATTGTAGTTAATAGACTGTTCAGAAAAATTAAGGATATCCAAATCTCATTACAGTGAATGGCATTACCAGGATAATCCATAATTTATCTGGACTTATTGTGAGCCCTCCAAACGCCCCTATTCCGAAGAAATTGGCCATTGGAGATACTTTAGCAGCTAAATCAAGTTTATCAGCAGATAGTATCGTCTCCCATGTGTTCTGGTCAAAATATGACACGTTCGACACTTATTAACTATTAAATCTTAGCACCCAGGCGAATATAACTTCAGCGGTTATACCTATGGGTTAACTTAATATGTCCACCCTATGAGATAAAATGTATTATTAATCGAGCCCTTTAGTGTGAAGATCAAAAAATATTAAATGAATAGGGTAAAAATATTAAGTGCCGCCCACCACACTCTATTTACCTTTGCAAAAATGATAAGGATTCTATTTACTGTACTTGCAGTGATTACATAGAATTTTTTTTAGTATTTAGTTAACTCTTAGGTAAAATTTATTTATTTTGTAATTTCGGTTGTATTTTCCAATAAAGACGTTAACAAATAATATTCCCACCCTATATATATGACATTAATGAATCTTTGCCCTAAAGGACTCGATTAATAATAATTTTTTAAAATTAAACAAGAAAAATCCATACATGATCCAACTAATTAATCTAAACAAACCATAGGGAAAATATCTTGAATTTAGTTAAAAATAAGCTTGCTATTTAATATTAAATGATTAAAGCAGGCTTTGATTTACCTAAATCATCTTGTGGATTAGTATATCAGAGTTAGGGTAATTATTAAATCTTCTTAATTAATAAAATGCTTTGATTTGAACATTTAACCAATAGAAAAAGAGAAAATGATTATTTTATCAAATTCCTTGAATTGGAGGTATTATTTAACTAAATTTATGAAACAAAATAATTAAATTTCCCAAAATAAACGATTTTCGTATCATTTAATCGCCATAAATGAGCTCTGAGTAAGTGCAAAAATTAATTGGCTATTCAGATAGCATTTTTTTGTATTCTAATTTTGATAATTATTATTTTATTGTTTTTATTCGATAAAAAATTCAGGGGAATATAATACAGATTAATTATATGCGATTTTTTTGCATTTCTCAAATATTCCAAATTTTCTATTATCTTTTTTCGTGATCATCAAAGGTAAAAATTAACTGAATTAAAGACATTTTTATTTTAATTTAATTTTTCACTTTTTAATATGTATAATTTAAGAAAAAAAATAAGAAAAAAAATAAGCAAAAAAATCAGGGAAAAATTTAACAAAATCGATAGCTGAAATGTAAAAAAATTATATTTGGGGAGAATAACTCTGATACTGGGTAACATAAGGATAAATTGGGAATAAATTTTTTTGATTTAGAAATAATTTTGGAGCTATTTACACAGAAACATGTCTCATAATATGATTGATATTTGGCTAAATCCTCCAATAAAAAAGCTCTATTATTTAAAATAACGATCAATTTTTATGAAAAGAATTTTATACTGGAATAAAAAAAGGCTCTATTTTTATGAAAAATAAGTTCTATTATTACGAAAAAAAGTTTCAATTGATTTGAAAAACATTGAAGCTGCAATATTTAGTTTGATCATTATTTAATAAACATTATTCCCTAAAGCCATGATATTTAAATTGGTTTTTTTCATCATATATATATTGATATATTGTATCCCATATTTAAAAAAATGTGTGTCTATTCTAAAATATTAATTAAATTAATATTAATTTATACATTTAATTTTCGCTAAATTTTGGTAATTTTCATATAAAATGATAAAGAGTGATAATTATATAAATTCTATATACGTGTTCCATATTTTACCTATTTATGTAATAATTTTTTTAAAGTTATATCATTACTTTTCTCTTGAAAGGAAGAAATGGGAAAATAACTGGGGCTTAGAAGTTACATGTCTACATGTTCCAAAAAAATAATTCTATATTTAAGATAGTAAATAAAATTATGCCTAGCGGTTTATTTTTTTTACTACTATATTTTTTTCTAAAGTTACAAAAATTTGTTTTTATTTGGTTGAAGAAAGCTAATGGAAATTTTATTACTTAAATTTTTTAGCATCATAATATAATTTCCGTTTTATCTATACAGCCAATCAATCTAAAAATCCAGTTAGTAATTTAATAATTATAAAAGAGATCATTTTTAGTTCTTTTTTAGTATAGACTATTCATTTGTTAAAAATTTAAACCTTAAAACTATTTTTTTTATGGAAAGATTAATTCATTGATTTTATTATATTTTTTTAAATTTTCGAGAATGAAATTTATTTAAGAATTTACTTCAATCCACTTAAAAAATACTTGTTTCGGATATTTAATTATTTTAACTTGACTAATTAAGATATTTTTCTAATTTATACCTTCTCACGACCTAATTCGGTAAAAATATTTCTTGATTGGGTAAATTCAAAATCAAATGGGATTGATAGCGATCTATTAAAAAATAATTAAAATTAAATTTAGATGAGAGTAGATTAAAAGTGGGAATGAAAAAAAATTTTCTTATTAAAAAAAATCTACACATTGATTGTTTTTTTTGTGTTAATAAATTAATAAAAAAACATCTACGGCTTATAAAATATAGCAGTATAGATTTATTTGACAAAGTTATTAAAGCAATTTTTATGTAATTAATAATCTAAATTAATATGAAAATAGTATTATCTGATATGTATTAAGATATAATTTAACTAAAAATAATTTTTTTAAGGCCAATAACATCTTTTGAAATTTTATTTATGTTTAAACTAGAGTTTAGATATAATTTATACAGTATTAATCTGAAAAAAATTAACAGAAAAGAGAAAAAATATCCCAATAAATATTAATAGAGATTTAGAGTGCATTTAATAGTATATTATGAAATAGTTCAAGTATTTAGGAACTTTTTTTTTATTAAAAAAAATTATTAGGGAAGGTAGAAATTTGCATCTTATATGATTATTCAACTAAATATATATTCGTTAAAAAGTTGAGTAAACCTCTGTTAAAACTTCTAAATTAAATTTGAGGGAAAATTTTCTCGTTAGAAAAAATTGTCAAATACAATACCCTCGAGTGAAATTCAACTGATAGGAATCCAATAACAAGAGACAGAGATCCAAAAGGAATCATCCTTTGACCGGATCCGCCATTATAAAATATTTTTGAAATAGAGAAGATTTTTTTTATCCTAATGAAGTTTGAATAGATCCCACAATCAACCAGGTATTTTTGAATATATTCGAATAAAACTCATCCCAAAAAAAGATAAGGCAATATATATTGATTTAAAAAAATATAAGAGGTTAGGTAGATTAAATACTATAATTTATCAAAAAAAATACTCTTTATACCAAAAAAGAGTTGGCTGATTTGACATATGAGCTTTAATTTAAGGACTTCTCGAAAAGCTAATAGTGGGAATTTTAATTTTAAAATATTCACCACGGTTTCCATAAACGTCGAACCGATGTCAATAAATGATATAATAAATCAGGAAAAGCCCAAAAAAATTACGTAACCAAAGTTTTTAGATATTCAAGCGCAGGAAATTTCTTTATTTCAGTTGATAGAAGTATGTAAATATTTTTATAAAAAGACCCAAAGGGCCAAAGTTAAACTTTCAAAAATAAAGGGACCAAAAGTGCATAATATTTGAGGACTTTCATTACAATAAATTTCAAACTTCAAAAATAAAAGAAATGCATATAAAAAATATGGCTGCAATAACTTAAAGGACGAATTAATTAAGAAGGTATTACTTATTCGAATTTCACAGTTTAGTATCATTATAATATAAGAAAAAGTGCAATGTTAAAATACGTTAAGTAAAGTTTTCTATGCCCCGGAATAAAAATTTTAAATTTGGGTCATTATTTTCTAATTTTAAGCACATTAGAAAACGCTTGGAGCGTTGTTAGATCAGAAAAAAAAAAGTTTGAAGAAATTAATTTACTTCACGAAGGTGAGCCAAATTACCAAATTAGCAGTTAAAATGGGCTACGAGAATAATACAATCAAAAATATTGGAACCTGTGACAATCATAAATCCAGATATATGCAGAAAATTAATTGGTCACATGAATAATCTTTTTCCTGACACAATTTAATTGAGAGGCATGCTATTAGACTCTTAAAATTTCTATTTTTTACATTTTAAATTCATTTTTACATTTTTTTATTACGGTTATACTTTTTTTCAAATATTATTTACAATTTCTAAATTGATTTTTTTTTTTAAAGATAGATTACATATTCGTATTTTATAATATGTTTTTGGAATTTATTTTCACTTGTTTTGAATTTAAGTCTATTTGTCTAATTGAAATTTACTTTTACGAATTCGAATTTACTTTTTCTGAACCTTTCAGTGAAAAAGATTAGTATCAAATTTAAAATATTTCAAATTATGTATAAATATTGATATAACTGTGAAAAGCGTATTTTTTTGTTATTAAAATATTTTACAAACATCAGAATATTTAAACTATGAGACTTATTTTATATTTGATAGTACAAGGCAATTTTAATGGGACTGAAAAAAAATTTAAAATTAATCAAAAAATAATAGTTTAAAAAAAAACAAAGCTAAAAAGATTCGGGTATAGAATTATGTTAGAAATTTTTATAAAAAGTTTATTGATAGCATTTATAAGCCTCAATTATATTTATATATTTATATATTAGTTCAATGATTCAAAAAGAAATAATTTTAATGCAAATTTATATAATTGATTTTACTACTAAGAATACAATATTTATTTAAAACTTAACGGTAAATGCTCGAAAAGAATTTTATTTTCATAATGGTCAATTACTGATAAAAAAAATCAGTTGGTCACTTTTATTAAGGATAAAATGATTATGCGATTTTTATAAAATTATTTTGAATGTGTATAATTAAAAAAATAAATATTTTGTGTAAAAAAAACCTAAGCATAGAATTTCCTTTCTGAAAGTTTGCTAGTAGTAGATGGGTTTAAATTGAAAAATTTAATTTGAAACAGGGTTATATAAACCAAATAATTAATAATCATATGTATTTTTTTATATATATTTAAATAATAAACCCGTTGAAATATTTCGAGAATGTAAAAATAAGGATTTAAAATATTTTTGCAGTTAGATATTGTTTTTATTTGGTTTAATTTTTAAACTATTTAATACTTTCAGTTATATGACAATATTAACGTCGAGATTAAAAATTAAAAATGAAAGTCATCTAGAGAATTCTTTCAGAAACTTATTTTTCTCTCGTTATTTTTAATAATTGTAGAAATTTTCGGAAAATAAATAATTTCTGTCCAAATTAGGATATAATTTTAATACTTTAAAGATAATATGAATAAAATAAGAATGTATTAAAAACTTTTAATGAATATAAATTTTATTACTTTTAGAAAATTTAACTAAATGATAATTGGAATTGCCCATATGAAGTTATTTAATGGCTAAGGTTGTCAAGAATTGTGAGTTATTAATACTCAAAAATGTATATAATGGTTGGTTGTAAAATTTAGAATCCAATCTAACAGCCCTTGATTATTTTAAATTCTTCAATATTTCATCTTTATTCTTAGTTATTCGTGTAATTAACGATATTTAGGCAGTTTTTAAATAAAGATTGAATTAATGTATCTATTTTAATAATTACTATTTCAATAAAAGTTTTTTTATAACGGAATTATTTTATCTTTTCACACAAAATTTTTGTTAAACAAAACAGCGCTAACCCTATATTTAATTGGTTTTTAATAATTGTATTTAAAATTAATATTGAACATTTTGACAAAAGATACTTGACTCCGTGCAAAATTTTCTAAATATTTACAAAATATATGTTAGATTTGGAGATATTACCAAAAAAAACAAAATATCCAGTAAATTTGGCCTAATTTTTTTTTTTTTTTTCATTTTTTCAATCTATAATGGAAATCTGGAAAATAAATATTTTTTATTAAAAAATTGATAAATAATAAATAACTTTGCTGTAATTAATATTTTGATTAATATATTTGGAAATTGGTAAATGTTTAACTATGTAAATCGATTTTCATGTAAATGTTCTTAAGTGACAAACATAATCTAGCCAATTAAAAAATCTTTTATATTTAAGGAGAAATATAAATGGTTACTAAAGCTGTTAGTATTTTTAATATAAATTAGAAAAAATATCAGCTAAAATTGAATTTGTAAGAAGCTTCTTTTAACCAAGTATAAATTGGGAAAATTTAATTAAATGTTTTTCGCAAATAAAAAAATAAAAATTTAACAATAAGAATCTAAATTTTTAGATTAAACTTATATATAAGAATGTATATCAGCTATTTAAAATTAACATTGTAGTCTTTTACATTTTTTTATTTATTATTTTTTTTTGTAGAAAATAGAATGGATGATAGTAAGGAAGAGCGGAGAGAAGAGAAGATATGTAAATTTTTAATTTTTTTAAATTTATTCTTGGGAAATGAAGTTATGGATACGTAATGTATTCCTAGTTGAGATTTATTAAAGCCAAAATAATCTAATTTAATCTAAAAATTACACTTCACAGATAATAAATTTAATATAAATTACATAAATTGCCAAAATGATAGTTTTTCAAGAAATATTTTCAAAAACATAAATATTTTTTCAATATACTCTAATAATTAATCAAAAATATTTTTAAAGTAAATATATTGAACTCGTTTCAAATATAAATTTAATTTCATCTTAATCTTTTTTATCAAATTCAAGCACGTTATTAATTTAAAATTTTAACTATGAATTAAAATAAGAAATTCATTAATAATTAAATAAAATGTTCAAATGATGTATAACTGGAATATATAAAGTTTTTTTTGAAAATCTCTTTATATTGATAAATTTGAGTTTATTTAAATAATGCTGTATTTTTGGATATAAATCGTAAAATTGATATTTTTTTTATCAAAATAGACGTTTTTTATGCAAAATTATATTCTAATTGTATTAAATATTTTTATGTTAGATTTTTATCATGGATTCATCTATAAATTTTTTTAATTAACTAATTTTTATGTTTGGAATTAAAAAATTGGCACTGAATAATGCGGACTTTGTTTTAAATAAAAAGATTTTTATACATATTTAACTGACCTAAAATTTCTTTGTAGTTTAAATGTATAAGAAATAAAAACATTATATAGGATATATTTTAATTCATTTTTAACATACTCATTACTAGAGCTTAGAATATTTGTAAAATAATATACGAATATTTCTAAGTAGAAAAAAATTTAGTAATCAACAAAATGAAGCTGATTTTTATATTGATCAAAATTTTAGAGATTCTCTAAAGAAATTAATCTAAATTTATTTGAATTAGTTCAATATATTATTTGAGATATTAAATCAAGATATTTATAGAGTAAGAGGTTCTAGGAGAAAAAAATAAACTATCGATTAAATATTAAATTTTATTTTATCTCTCTTTATTAAAAATTTATTAATTTTGTTCATCTATTAGGTCTCCATACAATATGAAATATGACTCATACCAAAGGTTTATAAAAAGAATAATTGATTATATAAAAGTGAAACTTAAAAAAGGCTTTCTCGTTTGTTTAAAACAAAATGAAGAATCTTAAGGATTAAGATTTTTGAATTACTCAGAAACAGCACTTTTTGTAGATGCGTCTATACAGAATGCTCTAAATTAGCATAATAATTTAGTGATTATAAAGTTTTATTTCAATATAAACACAAATTATGCCGGGTAAAGGGATAATTTTCCTACATTATAGATGGGTTTGCCGATATAATTCGCAAAATAAAAAATGAATCGACTCACAATTTCAACATAATTTTGAACAGAGCACATTCATACAAAGAATATTCTCACAAATTTCCAGAGAAAATTACTGATTATTGTAATAAATATTGGTTTATAGTAGCTGAATTAGGATATTTCGGTATATATTAATAAATCCCAGTTATTTTTCTGGTGAAGGAATCTAATCTTAGTCATTTTGGATCTTTAAAAAAAAATAGTCTTCTGTATGAATAATTTGCTAAAAATATTACTTCCGTTTAATGCAGTTTTATAGCACAGTAAGGCTTAATTTTTATTTTTATTTGGAGTTTCATAATGATACCCAAGATTTACTAATTTGACTCTCCAATTTTGATCTGAAGTAACACCCACTGAGAGCAATTTTAAAAAGACAATTTTACGGGATAAAGATACAAAATTAAAAATTAAATTATCACATATATAAATCCTTGTGAATTTAAAAAAATTAATATTTTGAATATATAAAAGCTTTTTTTAAAAAGATGTATCAAATAGGTTTTATATTAAGGTAAAAAATCGATGAAAAATCAATATTGTTAAACCAAATTTCAATTTTAATTGAAAATTGATCTAAAAATTTTATTTAAAAAGATTTATTTAAACAAATCTAGATACACTGATATGGGATGAAATATTGGCTATATCAAAAAAAAACTTAGAGGCATTCGCTTGAGGACATACTTTACATCACTATATATTGTGAATTTAAATATATGAAATTCATATTGTTTTTATTTGACGAAGCAGTTTTATATGGGAAATAGAGTACCTATAATTTGAAACTGTTTTGATTTATATATAAGTATATTATAAAAAATTTCATAAATTAAACCAATTTATGAGTCAAAAATATAATTACTGATAGAAATTTTTTTAACACGAATGCATTCCTCTTCTCAGTAAATATTTTAAAGAGGTTTTATATTAAAAAAACTTTATTATCAAAAGTATTTTTTTTAAATATATAACATGAAAATTAGTTGATATTTACATACGCAAGTTAATCGATCGTAGTTTTGATTTTTGAGCTGATTTTTTTTAATATATGCTAATTGAAATTCGGAAGGAAGAAGGGTTATAAATAACGAAAAAGATAAAGTTGAATGAAGAGGCGATTTAAAAAAAAATTTGCTTTATGAAAATAAAAATCGGAAAATCAAAAATATTGATTATGAATTTAAATTTCAAGATATTTTTATTATTATTTTTTGTTTGAAAAGTAATTTCGATTTTGTCTATTCGATAAATTTGATTTATTTCAGGATAAATGATCATTTAAATAATGCAAAGTGAGATGAAATTTTTATATTTTTTTGTATTAAATTTACTTTTATCGATATATTCTTTTTTTTCCCAAAAATATTTTGAAATTTAAAAAAAGAAAATTTAATAATATAGCGCGTTTTTTTTTAAAAAATTTCAATGATTTAGTAAAAATATTTTTTTACATAAAATCAGACCAATACTTAATAGATTTTATAAATTGATAATTGTTATCTTTTTTTAGTTTTTTAGATATCATTCGGTAAAAATTTACAATGCATAAAAATACTAAATTTTTGCACTGGGCGGATATTATTTATATAAAAATTAAAATTATTATTTTTCTTATTTTAGAGAGATATTAATAGAAATTATTCTCAATTTAATTTCATGTATATTTTTTTTAAAAAAGTATGTGGTTCGACTATAATTTATAGTGGTGTAATGTAAGATTAACCTTATATTATACTTCAGGGGGTGGTCATATTAAGTTAATCCAGAATTAGTATTGATTCCATGATATTAGAGTCTGTACTACTATTTATTCGATAATACGTGTCAAACATGGTATAATTAAACCAAAATGCGTGTGATGTGATATTATCGGCTGGAACACCTTTATTGGCTGCTAATGTCACCCCGATTGCTCTTGCTTTAAGAATCGGAGTGTTTAGCGGCCTCGATGTCAACTTAGATAATGCGTGTACGTGGCGCATTATGCTATCCACAGATAGTGGCTTGTTGTGATCCTTAATGTATCTAAACAACATTTTAACTATAATATTGCTATTGTTAACGTGCGGTGTCGGACATAAGTATGCTGCAACTTTTTCTTTGTTTACTTTATAAGCTATTACAGAGCAGAATATCGGATTCGGATGGCTGCCTATTTCACATGTGCGCTCTATGGGCTTACCGTTCCGTTTTTCTTTTGGTGCTACAATTACCAATTTTAAGGCCCCATTTATAATTGTGGTCCTTGCATGGTCAATCCGATTTATATCACTTGCACGTAAAAATCCGCATATTGCAAGAGGCCAGCATGTTTTTATTGTTAAATTCTTAATTTCAATGTCACAAGTGTCGCCCCATTCTTGTAATCTTGATATTATTGGGGATATATCTATCGTAGGTCTGAAGAAAGATTTAAATTCTGTTTCGTCTATGGCCTTTAAAAATTCTGCAAGACAATGGGAATTATCAATGGATCTCGGCTCTGTTACGAGACTTATCATTGCTGAATTATAAGCCTTAATTGTATTCACACTCAGCTTCTTGGTAGTGAATATGTATGCTAAAAAGATAACTAAATGGCTTTCCTGTAAGGTTCTGAAGGTTTATTGCTTATATACCAGTTCAGAAATTTTTGTTGGATTGAGTGATATCTTTATTGCCGTTTGGTCGCTCTTTGGTTGGAAACGATAAGATCAATGGCTGTATCGGCCAGGCCTTTTGCTTGGAGGATGCGCGGCTGATTATACATGCTATCAGGCTCCAATGCTTGTTCTTCGACATCGGCGATTTTCTGCTTCTTGGGTCTGGTATTACCGTTGTCGCTTGTAGCAACAATGGTTGATTGACCGATAGTTTCTGCGGGTCTGGGAACCAAATCACTGACTTCCATAGAGGAGTTTCCAGCGTAATTTTTTGAGATTCCCTGACACCTTCTGGATCGTTTTTGGGATTAGATTCCATGGAGGGCAGGCGTAAGGACTGTTCCATATTGCCCAATTGTACGCTAGGGAGTTTTGACCTACAGCTTTGGGAACCGGATACCAGCTGTAGTAAGACATCACTTTCTTTTTTGTCCGATTCGCGAATAGATCCAAGTCGTGAGGTCTATACAACGAGTTTATCGTTGCATTCGCTTGGGTGGATAGAGAAAATTCGGTTTGCGCTGTTAACCGGCTTGGATCAACGTCCCGGTTTATCACTGACGGTACGTAAGTTACCTGAGGTCTAGTATTCGTCCTCAAGTAATACTCCCGAATTTCCTTTGAAATCTCTATTTATTTGGGTAGGTGGTACCTCCAAATTTCTTCACGTATGCCAGCATGGTGGTATTGTCTGTAAATTTTAATACCAATCGATCAACAACATTCTGGAGTCAGAATTCATATTATACTGTCAATAGCTCATTGGCGTTAATATCCATCGATACCTGGGTAGGTGTCCACAAGCCTGAATAAGTATGTGAGCCCACAATTATCCCCCAGGCTGTGTCACTGGCGTCGGTAAAGACTCACATTTCTAGAATTTCGGGCAGAAACGACTGGCCATTCCATGAAGTCAGTTGTCGCTTCCAAAAGAGCAGGTTCTGGATCGCTGCTTCGGTAATTATTACTATCGACGTCCAAGACTTCGCTTTCGACAGTGATATGCTCTTCGATTTTAATAACCTCCTGAGAATTAGAATTCCCGGAAAAAGGGAAACTGAAATCGCCTGAGCTTTTCCTATGAAGCTCTATAGTCATATCAATGTCGTTTTTTCGGTGTTCAATAATTTCGTAGCCTCTCGGCGTAGATCTCAAACCTTGGTAGAAGGGACTTTTAGGGACATTTACCGTTAATTGATTATCATTTCAAGGTGGGTTATAGATTGAGATGGTGTTGTGGACGACTTCTCCAATCTGATCCTGTATCCTAGCTCTGTAAGCTTGGAATACACTATTTCCGTATTCTCCATGCATTTCTCCTTCGACTCTCCTATTATCAGGAGGTCGTTCAGTTAGGCAGAAATTCGGATCCCTTTCTTCCTCGCCCATGTCAATATAGGTCGAAGAATTTTCTTAAACGTGTGTAGACTGAGGGAAAAGCCAAATGGGAGCACTCTGAATTGGTATGCTTGGCCGTTCCAATAGAAGCGCAAAAGCTTCTTTCACGACTCGTGGATCAATATGTGCGTGAATTCATCCTCTAGATCCAGTGACTTCATATAATCTTTCCTGCGTATCAGGCGACAGATCGAGCTCA
>LSSL01000435.1:0-23342 GCA_001953115.1 Smittium mucronatum | reverse complement strand
TCACGTAATTTCATTTCAAGATGACTTATTAAAAAATACACCAAAAAAAGTAAAAGGGTGAGAGACATATAGAAAAGAACATTATCCTAAATAAAATAGTCCCCTTTTCTGGGTTACCGATCGTGTAAATACAGGAAAATAATGCAATATAATAACTGAAAGAGACCCATCTGGTATTACTTCAGGAAAACATATGACTTAGGTTACAAAAAATCAATAATTAAGCCCTCTTTTAAAAATAAATAATTTTTATATGCTATTGAGATTTTTTTTTAGCCTACGTATAACAGGATTAATAAAAATAGACTCATATAAAGACGTTGGAGTTTTTAAATTTGCTTACCTTGAAATATCTGCTAGATACTTAGATCCGTCTGGTCGTCGATTCCATGACTTGTGTAAAAAAAATAATCCGGGTGTGCAAAATAATAGGATCTTCTTTTTTAGATTTTTTCGTACTCTGGAGTCATTTTACCTTTAATACCTATTTTCTTTCTTCACCACTTAAGACCAAGAGTAGTAAAACTCCACGCGGAATCTTCGTGTAATTCAATTCTAAAAGTAAACTACTTTTTCCTCTAAACCAACGCAAGGTATTTTGATCTAAAGATTATTATCTTAGGTCGATATATTACTTTTTTATGTTATAAATAACAGTGGGTATATTGAGTAGAGATTGGTTTATCGAAAAAAATTTGACGTAAATTTGTTGAGTATTAAAAAATTAAAGATTATTTTATTTTATTTTATTTCTATATTTATAATTGTTAAGCAGAAAAAAATGGAGTACTATAATAATTTATAGGATATAATTTTTTTTAATAAAAAAATGAATTTAAATAAGGTTATTTTTAGAAAAATAATAAAAAAAACTTAAGTAAAAAAAAATTTTAGAATTTTTTCTTCAGAATTACAATTACTTATAATAGAAAAATTTCTTTCATATTTTTATTTATGTAAAATCAAAATTTTATTAGTATTTTTGATTTTAATTTTGTGCCGTTTACTGCGTGAAATAGAAAAAAAAAAGGGTATTATAATGATCTGTTTTTTAAACCATTTGAAATATATTTTATTTATACAGGAATATTAAAAAAATTGGATTTTTCAAAATAAAAAATCTGGGTCTTTAAACTATTATTATTTTATAAAATAATTATAAGATAGACCTAAATTTTTTTTAAAAAAATTAATATCCCCTACTAAAAAAAATAAAATAACCTCTATTAAGTATTTGTTTGGCATATAATTTTTAATTAACAAATAGAAATTATTATTATCGAAAAAAAGAAATTGACGCTATTATTTAATTGTAAATAATATAGAACTTAGACTGTTTTCAGATTAAAAATTTATTTACCGTAAATATTAAAAGTAGCAATTTACAAATAAAAATTAATATAAAAATGGTTGATAATTTTTATATTTTAATGTTATTTTTACTGTCATATCTACTTTTAGGCTAATTTAATTGTCATCTAGTTTAAAAAAATGATTTATAAATTAAATTAAAAAAATACATAAGTAAAAATTAGAGTGAATTATTTAAAATTATAACTTATTGGCAAATTTATTCCCATTAGATAAGTAATATTTTCAATTTCTAGAGAAAAAAAATATTAAATATAAAAATTAAACAAAAGTAATTAATAAAGATTATATTGGAATTATTATTATTAAAAAAAATTCATATTACAACTTTTAAAATATATTCAATTTATAAGGTTCTGATAATATTTTGTCTATTTGCATAGAAATATTATTTCGAAAACTTTGAGACTTTTATTTTAATTAATTGGGCTAGTATATTTTCCTTAAATCAAATCATTCACAAATTTAAATTATTTATTTTAGTAATTGATTATATATTTCCTAGGAGGTTTTGATATTTTTCAAATCAAATCCATTTAAATTATTTTTACAATTTGTGACTCATTTTTTATCCAGTATTTACCAATAATTCCACTATTTTTTCAATACATTGATTTGAGAAATTTTGATTGTATTTTATAGAATGTAAAATTGTGAAATCGATTTTTTTTAGAAATAAATATATATATATATATTTTAGAGGCTTTGTTCTTTTTATGAGTTATATTATCGTTTTTTATTTCTCTTCAGCTCTAACAGCTCAGCTTCAAGTCTGGAAACATAAAACCAAAAATAAGCCTTTAAATATTATTATTTAAGAAAAACTAAAAATTTTACTGTTAAATATAAATTATTCTCATTTTCATTAATTTTTGCACATTCAATAATTTTTTTTGGTGTATCCATTACATAATTTTTTCCAATTTTTTTTGCAGAAAAAAATATCTGACTTCTCAAATACAAATTTAGAACAAATTTATATCTAATGCTCTTATTTCTAGCTTTATAAAATTTAAAACTCCAAAATTTTAAATTTTAATTCAAGATATGTGCTACTGTCAAAGGAACCGGAAAAATCAGAATAAAAAATATTAAAATTTGAAAAAAATCCTGCAATTTAGTAAGGAGCCTTATTATCAAAAAAATTCTTCCTAAATAAACTGGGTCAAGATAAATAATATTTCATTTTTTCATGGGAAAAATTAAATAATTTTTATACTCTTTTTTAATTATATTTGTTTCATGAAATTTTCTGTTTGAATAAATATGGATAAATTTTTTGAGCGAAATAAAGATAATTTTAATTTTAAAATTTTTACTTGGCATATCATCCCAAATTTATAAATACTTTTGTGTAAAATAAAGTTCAAAATTTAAAAATGGGGGGTTTTTTTGAAAAAAACTACATAATTGAATTTTTTTTCGGAAAAAAATAACATTATTTGATTTAAAAATAGTTTTATTCGAGTTTATTTTTAAAATTCTTCTTGGAACCTTCACTTTAAAGGAATATTTTATATCAAAATTTTATATTCTAATCTCATGATCTTACACAGTGACTCATTGGCATATTTTTTTTCATTGTATACCTAAATTTAAAATATTTTATTTGTTATAAAGATCAAAAACTATATCAAATATTTTTAAGAAACCACTAAAAGGTGATTTAGTAAGCTTAATCCGAGTTTTTCGTTGCTCTAAAAGATATTTCAAAAATGAAATTTGTTTTTTTTAACTGGCTTAACAGCTTCATCTGGATCACCCACCCTTTATAAATATCCAATAAGTTTTTTTACAGGATCTATGGTTTTATTTAAATTTTTTTTATCTGTCAAAAAATAATTTGAACAAAAAAAGGAAGAGAGTTCTCAAATATCTCATTTTTTTCTGTAAGAACCATTTTAAGAAATGAATCATATTTAGTTATCAACTTGGATACCAAAATTAACTTTAAGACCGAATGTTAACACATCAGCCTTTATGTAAAATTAGATATCCTTATTAAATAAAAGGTTTAAGTATTGGAAATTTTTAATCTCTCTTAAATTATACTTTTATTTTTGTAGCGAATATAATTTATTAAATTCAAAAAATAGATTTAATTTGGAATTTCATTAAATTTTGAACTGATATAACCATATAATATAATAGTTCCTTATTTCACATTTATAAAAAGTCTTCTCGAATTAGAATAGTAAAAATGGCACTTTTTATAACAGTTTATGATTAAATAATCTCGAGAAATTTACCGAAAAAGCTTGTGTAGTTTGAATCTCCCTGATGGGTTTAGATCAAAAATATGTTAAATAAATTATATATATTCATTATTAATTTAAAAAATAATTTATTATAAAATATTATCTTATATAGAATTTTTTTTTAATAGATATAGATATCCCAAAATAAAATATTATTCGTTTATTTCTATAAAAAATTAGGGTGGATTTATACAAAATGTGTTTAGAATAAATAATTAAATTTCAAAATTTTATTTTAAGGGATAAATTAATGAATGAAATTATATACGAAAAATTAAAACTGGGTAAACGATAAATATTTTTCTGTTACATCTCTGAAAAAAATAGAAAAAGATTACAAAATTGAATCGGTCTCGTCACCATAGACAGGAAGTTGTATAAAAAGCATTTATAAAAATGGAAAATTTCATATTCTTTTGTATTATTTAAATTTATGTACTCTCGTCTTTTTTATTATAATTTTTTTTAATATCAATAAAGAATTTAAAAACCCAACTTAAAAAAGAGTAAATTTTTAAAAATGACTGAGCTTTAGATACCTAAATCGAAGCCATAGCCAATGTGACAGACTAAAATACTCACCACTATACTATCCGAGATTAAAACCTACCAAATATTGTATTGTAATATTTAATTATATAAATTCCAATCAATTCTTATACTAAAGGATACTATTTATAAATTTAAGCAATTTTATGCTCAAAATTTTTTGATTGATTATCTGAGATCAAATATTATTAGCTCATATCTGCTAAATATTCTTATGAAAGAATTATATTTAATTTATGTGCAAATTTTCTATTTAATTTTGTATCTGTACAAAAAATTGACTTCATACTAAAAATATCATATATTTTCTTATTTATACTCAAATAAATGGGTCATCATTTATCATTGAGTGAAATTATATAAGGAGACTCATCGGCATGTCGAAAAAAAATTTCAACTCAACAAAATCTTATTATTAAATATTTTTTTACCATCAAATAATTTTATTTGAAATGGAATCAAAAAAAAATTCAACGAAAGTTTTGCGTATGCAAATTCGGTTTTATTTTTAAATTATCTATATTTTGCCGGATGATAAAAAAATTGGCCTAAAAAACAAATCTATTATTTTTCTGAAGATAATTTTTGCTTTTAAATAAATCAAAATTAAATACTTTCAGGGCAGAAAAAATTTAATTCCTCTTTTAGTATGAATTTACTTGTTTATGAATTAAAATAAATAAAATGAAAGTATTTTAATTATAAATAATATTTTTTTATATTTGGATCAGAAATAATTTGTTATATTTGATTTGAAGTTCTTATTTTAGTTTAAGGGCGTTTTAGTTAATAAATAAAACTGACATATTTCTGCTAGAAAAATCTTTTGTAAATTAAATCATCACTTAATTATAATTGCTATAATATTTTTATATATAAATATAATTTATTTTGCTAAATCTATTTCGATAATTTTACTATTTCCGGAATGATTAAAATGTTTTATTTTATAGTTATTATAAATTTTAGCATACAAATACGAAAATTGAAAAGCCTCATCAAAATAAATATATCCAACATAAAATTTCAAAAAAAGAGCAACGGTTAATAATAATTGTATATTTTTTCGAAAAGTCAATTTTAGCATTAAAATTTCAGTTTTTATACTCAAATTATTATTTTTTAACAATAAGCCCAACAAAAAATCAGTTTTAATATAATTTAAAAAGAAATTTCAATTTATTTTATCCCTAAAATAGTTCAATAATAAACCTTAACTTTAAAAATGATTTTTTATAGATATATATATGTATCAGATATTACCATATAATTCTAATCAATAATTATTTAAAAATATCACCCTACATTTTTTTAAAAAAATTATATTAAGAACCATAGATCCATTTTTTGATATATGATTTATAGCTGGAAATAATTACACTTTAAAAAATTTATAAATTAATTTTTGAATAAGTCAGTTTCTATTTTTATGGATAAATTTTCAGAATAAAAAACTTTTTTTTTTGTCTAAATATGATTTAAAGTTATTTTAACAACAGTATTGTGTTTTACAGAAATAAAAATTCCTTATATAATTTTTATGAAAAAAAATTATGTGCATAACAGGGGATGGGATCAAACTAAATCTAAAAACAGGAGAAAGTTAAGAAGAAGTGGATTTAAAAAGATATAATTAAAAAAGAGTATAAAAATTATTTAATTTTTCCCATGAAAAAATGAAATATTATTTATCTTGACCCAGTTTATTTAGGAAGAATTTTTTTGATAATAAGGCTCCTTACTAAATTGCAGGATTTTTTTCAAATTTTAATATTTTTTATTCTGATTTTTCCGGTTCCTTTGACAGTAGCACATATCTTGAATTAAAATTTAAAATTTTGGAGTTTTAAATTTTATAAAGCTAGAAATAAGAGCATTAGATATAAATTTGTTCTAAATTTGTATTTGAGAAGTCAGATATTTTTTTCTGCAAAAAAAATTGGAAAAAATTATGTAATGGATACACCAAAAAAAATTATTGAATGTGCAAAAATTAATGAAAATGAGAATAATTTATATTTAACAGTAAAATTTTTAGTTTTTCTTAAATAATAATATTTAAAGGCTTATTTTTGGTTTTATGTTTCCAGACTTGAAGCTGAGCTGTTAGAGCTGAAGAGAAATAAAAAACGATAATATAACTCATAAAAAGAACAAAGCCTCTAAAATATATATATATATATTTATTTCTAAAAAAAATCGATTTCACAATTTTACATTCTATAAAATACAATCAAAATTTCTCAAATCAATGTATTGAAAAAATAGTGGAATTATTGGTAAATACTGGATAAAAAATGAGTCACAAATTGTAAAAATAATTTAAATGGATTTGATTTGAAAAATATCAAAACCTCCTAGGAAATATATAATCAATTACTAAAATAAATAATTTAAATTTGTGAATGATTTGATTTAAGGAAAATATACTAGCCCAATTAATTAAAATAAAAGTCTCAAAGTTTTCGAAATAATATTTCTATGCAAATAGACAAAATATTATCAGAACCTTATAAATTGAATATATTTTAAAAGTTGTAATATGAATTTTTTTTAATAATAATAATTCCAATATAATATTTATTAATTGCTTTTGTTTAATTTTTATATTTAATATTTTTTTTAAATTAAATTAATTTTAAGATTATCTCTTATTAAATTTTAATATTTAAAATTATTTCAGTTATAAAAAATTTTAGTCATTTAAATTAAATAAGTTTTTAACTGAATAATTATATTTAGTTATAGCGTAATTCCTCTCAAGATAAACCAAAAATATTAAAAATTCGTTATTAATTTTACTTATAATCCTTAATTATTTCGCCTTAGATTTTTTTTTTATTTCTTATCTGTTTAATGTATAATAAAAATAGCCCCTCAAACTGATTAAATTTTTTTTTTTTGAATTTGATAAAGAATTATCATTAAATTTATAATTTATTTTTGTAAACTCAATCGCTTCAATAAAACAAGATACGTAAAAATATAATTGATAATTTTTCAGTAATATCATTATTTAACTATTTTTGTTTTATAGGGGGAATTACATATTTAATCAGTCTTGTGAAAAACGCTTTTGAGAAGTATTAATTACAAATTTTATACCTTTTAATAATTTTCATTTAATATAATAATTATATCAGAAAAAAATTTACCCCAATTTTCTTTTTTTTATCGATAAAATGATATTTATCTAAAAAAAAATATACCTTTTTATAACAGAAAAATACCATTTATTTTTATATTAATACAGAATTTATAAAGAGCTCATTAAAAAATTTTGAGTACTATTTTCCTATTTTTTAAAGCTGCATTTTGAACAAAACTATAAATAATAGATTGCAATTAAACCATTAATTTATGATATTAACATATCGATTCTCTTTCCATAATACTATTTTCTTCAGGAAAAAATAATAATAAAAGGTAATAAATTTTTATTGGCTTTATATTTTTTACATTTTTAGCGATTAAATAATCTTTTTTTATTTTAAAATCAAAAGTACATAATTAAACTATTATAAACTCTATTATGCTGATAATGGATAAAATTAATCGATTAATTGGTTTTTATATAAGTGAAAATCTTTTATCAAAAACATAGAATGGTAATTAAATAATCTTTTAATATATTTTTTGAAATTTTTACTATTATAAAACATATATATAAAACAATATTAAGTAATTTTTTTTCAAAAAATTGAATTGTTCTGAGGTTTAATATCGATTTAAAAAATATTAAATACAATAGCTTAAGCTTTAAACAAGTTAAAATCATCTAAAAATATTAAAAAAACCAACGTAATGTCTTCAAAAAAGTTTTTAAACCACCAAATATCGCAATATATTAAGTTTAGCCTTTTTTCTTTTGATAATTTGATTCAATGTGGCCAACTTTTGATTAAAAAATATATTATTGGATTTAGGAGGTAATTTTTTTTTTTAAAAAAGTGTATAATCTTCTAGAAAGTTAATTATGTGTATTCCAACCCATTTTTAATTTTAATATAAATTAAAAATGATCTATTAAGCAAATATCTATGTAAATATAAGGAATTAATATATTTTATTGTGTTAATAAATATCAAATAACTATATATATATATATATATATTTATTAGTACAATGATATTTATAAATATATAAATATTAAGCCCAAGGGATTTATATAATTGAAAAAAAGGGAAATTATATATTTTTTTTTGATGAAGTATTATTAAAATAAAATTTAAAATATAAAAAAATTACAAAAATGTCAAAAAAACATTCAATTTATTCCTCACAAATCTATAATTGGTTGAAGGAAAAAAAAACTACTATTTTTTAACATTTATCATCGAAGAAAAATTATTTAAAGCCATTTAAAAATAAAAAAGTGACTTTTTTCCCTTTTTTTTCTATAATTATATTAAATTAGTTTGGATTTTTATTCATTTTTTATACTGAAATTATGCTTAATGTTATTAAGTCTTAGTGCTCGATTTATTTATTAGTGGGATAAGTATATTTTTTCTTAAGGTTTTATTTGGTTTTATTAAGAATAATGTAAAAATATGAATGTAAATGATATTTATTATCAATTATTTTTATGGAATTTACTTATGGCAAAGAGATTATTAAAAAAGCATATATTTTATGAAGGATAATATTAAAATAGATTAGGCTGAAATTAAAAGATTCTAAAGCTTTAATGAATAAATTTCGAATTTTTGATATAAAAAGTGGGAATTTTTCCCTATTATTTTTAATTTCTTTTTTACTAATTAAAATTCTTTGAATTTTCGATGAAAAATATTGAATAAAAATAATTTAAATTTTAGATATAATCGAATTTTTTTACAGCGTTTTTTATTTAATATAGCCATTTTTCCCAAAAAAATTTTTGGATTAATATTGAAATATATATCAGAAGTAATATATCTCCTTAAAATATAATTAATACTAAATGTTTTAAATTAAATGAATTAAAGTTTTATTTATATGTAGGTGGGCTTATAAACCAATTTATGGTGCGAAAAAAAAAAACTACTTTTTCATATGTGGAATTTAATTTCAATATTAATATATGTATATCCACTTTTTTCAAAAATACTATGGAATACTTTTATTGATTCCGATTCTTATCGGATATTTAAAAAAAAAAACTCTAAAATTCTAAAATGCTTATAATTATTTTTTACGCTAGATTTTGTATTTTTAATGTTTAAATATTTAAAATTTTCTTTTCTTACAATTTTGTTATCAAAAGTAATACGAAATAAAGAATCTTCCTGGTATTTTTTAAAGACACTGATATTAATTTTATTTTACTTTTGTTAAACTTTTTAAAAAAATAGGAAATTTAATTCGAAAATTTAGATTTTATATCAATTATTTAATATTTCTATACTTTACTCACCTATTTGACACCTTTTTTTGTTTTATTGAAAAGATTTTTGATCTGGAAAAAAGATCCTATATTAAGTTTAAAAAGAAATAACCTTGATATTTCTTTCATCATTTTCAATAATAATATTAATAAAGTTTAAGATCATATTTGATTTTATTGTTACTTATAAATATCGTCTCTAGTTTTTTTGAAGGAGAAAACTATGGGATAAGATAATATTGGATAATAAATCTGAAAATTCTGTTTTTAAAAAATTTTAAATTATGTATATTATTAATATATAGCTCATTGCTAGTTTTTTTTTAAAAAAAATAACAGATATCACTTAATTATAAAACTATAATACCTTCACTAAACAAATTATTGTAAATTTATATTCTATTTCAGAGACAATTTTGATAAAATTTCAGCATAATCGTATAATCGAATTATTTATTTAGATTATTTTCTTTTTATTAATTATTTTTAAAAATCCGATAAAAATTAACAAAATTGAATATTTTTAAAAATTGAAAAAGTTATATAAATTTTATTCAAATAATTTCAAATAAGCAGAAAAAATATAGTGATGTTTAAAATAGTTAAAAAATATCATTTAAAATCATTATCCTTACTTTTAAAATGATTATGTACATTTATAGTGGTGGAGTTACCATTTCTAAATAATCAAAAAAACAATTATAATTACAACTCATAACATTTTCATTTTTGTTTTGGCTAACTAAGTTTTTTTTATAATGATAAATATATGATTCTTCGGTTAAAATACATTAAAATAAATAATTTTCTTGTAGGTAAGTTCCTGTTTAATTAAATGTAAAGAGTTTAGCTGAAGTAAAAAAAAATATTTATAACAGAAAAATTTTTTATAATGTGAAATCCAAACTAAATTTTCTTGATAATAATCCACAAGAAGTTATTTTTTTTCTTCGTCCAAGAGTTGAAATTTATTATAATAAAAATAATTTTATTAATTTATATCCTCCAATGAAGATATCTTATTATAATTTTAATAATAATAAAGCAATGACTTTATTTATTACATATTTATTTCTATTTCTTAGTTACTTGTTAAGTATTTAAAGTCTTTTTAATTTATACTAAAATGTATTTTTATTTAAATTTCCAGCAAAGGATTTGGAGAAATAATGTCGAGACACACCAAAAAAAATTCATAGGGAAAAAAATTTCAATGAACTGGGTGCAAATAAAAAACTTCGGCATTATTTTAAATCTGAAAAGAGCCGGAAAAAAATAGTTGGAACTATTCTTTAGATATACAGAGTGAGTATTTATTTTTTAGTGACCTGGTTATCTCTTTAGATAAATCTTTGATTTAGATAAATTTATGGAATTGGATATCTATTTTTTTTTAAAAAACTGCTTTAAGTATGATTTAAAATTCTACTAGATGAAAATCGAGTTTTAATAGTAAAACATGTCTACTAATAATAAAAAACTCCATTTTATTTATTTATCCCAATATATATATACTTAAATTTTACCAAATCTTAACAGAAGGTAGAGAAGAAATGTTTTGAATTGTTATACCTTCAATTAACTAAATTCACTAAATTTTTAATTAAATAATGAATATTAATTTAAATTTTTTAGAATGAAATCAATAAAAGAATGTAAATTTGAAATTAAATTGTATTTTTCTTATTATCCTTCTAATTTTTAGTGCGAAGAATAAATACCACAGATTCTGGTTTAGAAGATATAAAAGAGAAATGTATACAGCCTAAGAAATACCTGTAAAAACAAACCGTATCTATAAGCTAATATAGTATTTAGCGTTTAGAAGCTTTTTGTATAAAATAAAAAGCAAAAATGTCGAATTTTTACAACCCGAATCTACATTTTATTAATCATATCAGAATTAAGGTCTAACTGGGTATCTTAAAATATCTTAATTTTTTCCCCATCGATTTCGTTCTTAATTAACGACTGTATGCTTTCTATCATATAGTCTACTTGAGGCGATGCAGGATACAGGATGGATGGTATCGGATTGCATAAATGGCACAAATTTTCCTTAGTTACGCAGTCGCTAAAAAGATAGAAGAATTATTAGCTCCGAGGATATCAATATTTTCCTTAACTTTTTATCTTTTATTATTATTTTTTTTGATTATAGTTTTTAAAGATGATAATGAAGTGGTAGTAGATTCTATGGTAAAAAATATAACATTTAATTTTATATAAGATTTATGACGGGGTTTCTTTTTTAACAACGTTCAAAAATGGAATTACTAATAATTAGATTCTAAATAAAGGTTAGATTGATATTAGTACAGCCTCCTGAGGATACAAATTTAAAATGACACATATATATTATCCTAAACATTACTTTGCAAAAAAAAACCAAATTAAAGAAGTAAAATAATATATTAAAGTAAAACTAAGACGATTAAACTGATTTATCACTGTCTTGTTTTAGAAAAAATCATTGAAAGCAATACGCATAAAGTTTTACTGGTTTGATATATTTTTTATAAAAAAATATGAAAAAATGAATCTTTATATTTTTTCCAGACAAATGATTTATTATTTGAAAATAAATCTTTTTGTCGTCGCACTACCTTTTTTTTATTTGATGACTTCCTGAAAAGATATTATGCAGACGATGAATATTTTGTTAAACCAAGTTCTATTAATAAAAAATATGAACGGTTTTACATAATAATCAAAAATGAAATTTTTTTAGAGGAATAAGTAATGATACAATTTTTAAATATAATAATAAAAGAGAATTTTTAAATAATATGGTAGTTGGGATTTACAAAAATTTAGGAAAAGAACTAATTATGTCAGTTCATTAAACCAAATAATTTAAAAAGCAGAGGGATAAAATTAATTAAACGTAACATGGATATTAAAAATGAAACCTATCTAATTCTATACCATAATTAGATCTTCCTGGAATATTTTATTTAGTAAGTGGATTAAATAAATAAAGTTTAAAACTTATAAAGTTATAACAATCGAAATCAGGTAATAGTAGACTTTTTAGTTTTGTAAATTTAATATAAAATTCAATTTTCCTGCAAAAAAAAACAGAATTGTGTAGCGTAAACATTATCATTACAACTTTTTTTTAGTAAAAATGACTTTCATTATTTCGAAAAGTAAGTAAACTATTGAAACCATCATATTAGAAGCTTAATATATGTTTATAGAATTTAATAATTTGGTCAATATTGCTGTAGGATTCAAAATAAACCTCTTAATTGAAAATTAAAATGATGCCTCAAACTTTAAACATTAATTCTTAATAGATTTCTAAACCATGATATTTTCCACAAAAATAAAATTCTATCATGTAAACTTGGTTTTTATTCACTCGAATTTTTTTTTTTTACTTCATGATCATAAGAATTAAAAATCCAAAGGAGTTCTCTTTTTTTTAGGGGAGAATATCATACTGCGGAATAAAAAACCACTTTATATCAATACACAAAAATTATATCTGGGAAACAATAGCTCATGGGTTTAAAGAACAAAAGTTCCTTTCTTTAAGCACAGCCATGTCGATACATAATTTGCGGTTCTACTTTAAACAACATGGATTTTTTTTTGGGTAAAAATATAACTCATCGCTTAAACATGTTATTTATAAATTTTAATACTTCAAACTAACCTGCTAAAATTCTGGACATATTCTACATCTTCCACTTGGTTTTAGATGTCCCATTGTATTATCCCACCTCTTTGTCACATATCTAAGCTAAGATGGGGTTTATTCGATATATTAGTAAAGATATCTTGTTCAGGAGAAACCATACTCGTTTTAAAAAAAATCTTTAAAAACGACTTTAATGAAATGATTAAATATTTGAATCTGAATAAAACAGGTAAAAAAAAAAAACGTTTAAAACCAGAATGAGATGGCTCAAAGGAACAGAAAATCATATACGACATTTTTATCGGTTTTAAATAAATCAAAAAAAAAAAACGCATAAATGTATTAGTCTTAACAAAAAAATCATAATTTGGTGCATTAAATCCAGCCTTCTCTTTCAACAGAAGATTGGGTGATGATTTAATATATTAATGAAAGCATTCTTTGGTAGTATTTTAAGTTTATTCTCAAGTATTTTTTATTTATTTTTTAAAGAAATCTTAAATAAAGCTGCTTTTGTTATAACAATTAAATATTATTAAAACGACTTATTGTGTTCTGAGAAGAACAATTGGATTTAGGGTTAAATTATTGGTACTACCTAACATCCTTGGCACCTTAATATAACAATAAAAGATTGAAATTGGAATGGAATTCCCATTCTCCTCCAATAATATGATAAAAAAAATATCCAACTTTTTATTTACCAATGTTGTTTCTAGTTCTGAAGTATTTCCCTAGAGATATGTGTTTTTGGTTTAATTAAATTCAGATTAAACGGATTTTCATAAAACATTTTTAAAAAAAAGAGAAATAAGCTTCATTAATATTTATTTATCAAAAAAAAAAGAAAAATAAGCTTCATTAATATTTATTTGTCAAAAAAAAAAGAAAAGTTAAACATAAATAAAAATAAATAGGGATGATTTGTAGTTTTCAAAAATTTCTTAAAACGCACAGGAATAAATTTGATGGATATAAATATATGGGGTCCTAAATTTAATGTGCCTGATTCCAATAGAAAAACGAATCCTAAAGTTACTTGAAGACGAAGAAACATAATTGCTTTACGGGTAGAAATTCTCAGTACTTTTCGGTTAATGAGTATTTTTTTAAATTTATTTTGGAATCTTCCAAGTTGGAATAATATTAGTGTAAAAAATTATTCACAAGTTTAGATTAGTATCTATGTTTACGACGATCATGGGTTTCTGGCAGAAACCGATCGCCTTTATAAAACAGATAAGTTGTTTGAATGTCATTCCAGTATTTGATGGACTTTTTTTTTCAATACTTTCAATTTACCTCCGTTTTAGAGTTTTGAAATTCTTTGCCAAACAGCTTACATAATATGTTTAAACTAATATTTCAAATTTTTTTTGAATATAGATACCATTTTCACTAATTTTTTTGGGTAGCAATTTGCAAAAACAAATAAATAATAACTTGGAGATTGCTATGAAACTTAAATTTTGAAAACTTGTTATTTTATTACTATAAAGCCTGATAAAATCTAATCTTACAACATGGATGCAGTAGGTTAAAAGGGCAAATTACCCCATTTAGGTCTAATAACTTGTGTTAAAACAGTATATAAGAATCGAAAAAATATACAAAAAAAATAATATTCACAATTTACAATTTACAAGATAAAGAAGGATGCATTAATACACACCATCTCAATTTCTTTAATCTTCAAAACCGATTTCAATCCGTATACTTAATCTGGAAGGAAAATGTAAATTTATTTTATAAGCTTGATTCGCTTTCCTTTTGCCCAATTTAATTTAATAATGAGCCAACGCATTTTTGAGGATTTTCCTATTTTGTAATTTCAAAAATTTTAAACTTGGGATTAATAAAAAAGTTCGATTTTCGAATTATATAAGTTTTTTCATTTTGTAATGTTACAGATTTTGATTTGTAAAATATATTATATAAATTGATATATTTTTATTTTAAATGTGTTTTATTGGCAGATAATGGGATTTGTAAAGCAAAAAAATTTGATTTGAAAGCAGATCAAGTTTATTATCGCATACTATGTGACTTACAAAACATTTTTAATTTTATTTTTATGTATCCTAATGATTGAGGTTTAATGCCGCCTTCACTTTTTGCTTTTCATATTCCGCCTAAAAAACATGGTCAAAAAAAATAAATGAATACAGAAACACATATTTTTTAGCGATATTATAACTATTTTGCTTGCCAAAGCATTCACACATTTTCACCTCGACCTGAATTCGAATGCTCTTTTTATGGATAGTGGGCTGGAAAGTCTTTTAATAATTAGCCTCTGGATGCACGGTCCTGAAAGTTTTTTATTGGTGAATTTAACGCTTTACCCTTTCAGGGGCAATGGTACAAAGATTGGCTTTCACTTTTTGTTCAGTGTTTTCATTAGACCAATATTATTTGTATATCATTCGATAAATAAAGAAGTTAGGATAATTGAAAAGGTTAATTTTAACAAATAGGAGTGAAGCTACAATTTGGGCACGGAAAGGGTTAAGAACTGTAGATCTGTGATAGGTTGCAATTCTTAGATCTTGATGATTTCTTGATTTGAACACATCTAAAACTGGCTAATTCCAAATATTTTTTTGAGGCTAAAATGCTTCTATTAGGAAAAAACAAAAATAGAGCAGCTTTGTGCTGCAAACTAGGTGTTTACTGGTGGAAAACGACGTTATCTTGCAATAAAATTCCGTGATACAAAAAAAAAAAATACTGGTGGAAAATAAGTATTCTGAAAAATCACTAGTATTGCTGAGGTAGATATCGTGCTAATCTTTTTTTAGTTTGAAAGATAAGTTTGTCCAGGATCCGGATGTCAAATTGTCCAATAGTTTACTTCAACTACTTTTATATATTGGATAGAGCGAAGGAGGTTTAGTGGAGAATCCATTCTTTCTGGTGGGCTTTACTGGTGATTTGAAGCTAATCCGGAAAGCTAAAGGCAACGAGACATAGGTCAAGAGCCTTGAAAATAATCATTTTTTGTTTGCAGGATGTAAATATACGGGCTGAGAGCTGATAGGGGCTTTTTACTTGCTAAGCAAAACTATTTTTAGGACTTTTTTAAGGCTTTATTTTTTCTTCGGTTTCTGGAGACATTAATAGCGAATTATAGCCAGTATAAGCAAAATTGGAGCTCTATTGGCTAACTCATGAGGTACCCAAAGATTTATTTGTATACGAGGTTGTTAGGAGGAATACCTGGCATTATTTCGCGGCTGTCTGAAAACAGAGGATAGTTGGATTGCCAATTGAAACTTCATAAATTCGATTTTTTATTGGTCACATATGACAAAGCACAATCTGATCTTACAAAAATTGAGGATAAAGAGTGGCTGAAATAGCTAATTTTTCAAATGTGATTGAAAAATGGACCAGTAGCTGGTTGTTAAATTAATGTGATAAAGAGCTAGCCCAATAGCTATTTTTTTCTTATAAACAGAATTTAGTAGTCCAATAACTGAAACCTGATTTTTTCGATGAAAAATAAAGACATTTATTCGCTATAGACGTAATGTGATGATTTTGGGAATATTATTGAGACCCAATTGCATTTTCAAGCAAAGCAACAAAAAGCACCTTTTATTTTTCGATTTAAACTCGATTATATGTTGTCTATAACGTCGCAGTTCTCCCTTCGCGCAGGCATTTCCTACTCTTCATTTAGATTTTTATAGGTTCAAAAAAACCATCATGTTGCTGTTCTCCTCCGTGCGGTCCTTTTTCGCCCGCTTTATCGTTTTGCTGGCTTTGGTCCTTACCACTGTTCAAGGAGAGACTGCAATTCTATCAAGCACCAACAGAGTGAATCTAAAATGTACTTCCATTTCCGCAGGCTCATCTTCTAAGCCATCCAATATCACCCGTAAGTCCACTCCTCACAGGATCCAAATCCTTATATTTTCATTCCATTCTTCTTTGTATCTTCTTCTCCCATATTCTCAATAATTCATAAATATTTTCGACAAATATATTATTTTTTTCTTTGAAATTTTATCCTTTGTCATTACGTGTTTTTATTTACTTCTCCATATACCTATCAACCCCATTAAAACTCCATTTTCTCTTATAGTAAACTTTGTGTCTATGAACAATGGTAACATAACCATGCTGATATTTAACTATTTGGACAGCGATCAATTCGGTCTCACTGCTCCCAAAGTAATTAATCATACCTCTAATTTTTCTTTTTGTGGCATACTTATTTATTTATTTATTCATAACTTTAGGATTCTGAAGATAGCACAACTTCCGAAGGCGAAAAATATACAATTTGTAATTATTCTGCCATCCAGGCAAACCTCTGTACTGCTGATGATTATGGTCTGGCTTTAATCAAGAACCCAAGCCAAAATGGATCAGTTTATCAATACCATGCCCCTATATATAGCGATTTCATAACTACTGGTGAATCTGGATTTGGATTCACTTTTCTTGAACGTGCCAACTGGAAATCTTCCAATCCTGAAGGATCCGACGCTGATTGGCAAGCTTTTTGGCAAAGTGAACGTAAAAACAATGTACCTTTGAAAGCTGGATTGAACACTGGAGTAGTATCCGATGTTTTTATTCAATGGGAAGGACCTAAGCAAGTATCTGTAACTTATACCGTCACTAAATCTGGTTACTATTGCGTGGATGCCGCATCAAATTCCGACTTTATTGCTAAAGCTCTGTGGAGAAATGGCCACGGATTTATTCCTGCTTCTGAATATGTAAAAGTCAATTTTTATCGCACCCTGACTGCTGTGTATATGATTTTATTCATTTCATGGGCTTATCTATCTTACAAAGTATGGTATGAAGTTTTGCCTTTGCAACATTTCATCTGGTCTTTGATTGGGATAATGGCAATCAATATGAGCTTGGCTTCAACTTTCTGGACTCGCTTTAATTCCACTGGAAATGCGAATAACGTTTTAGCTATTCTGATGATTTTATTCGAAGCTGCCCGCAATAGTATGTCCTTCTTTTTGTTACTCGTCGTGTCTCTTGGCTGGGGTATTGTTCGCCCCACACTTGGCAAAACCATGAAAAAATGCGCACTACTATTCTTTTTGCATTTCCTTTCCGGTTGTATATACGGTGGAACCGAAGTCTTTAGAGATCAAAACGATTTCGATGGTGCTCCCCTTTACGCTGTGTTGCCTATATCCATTTGTACTACCATATTCTATGTCTGGATTATGAAAGGGGTTGTTGCAACTACTAGAATCTTGGAAACCAGAAAGCAAACATTCAAACTGCAAATGTTTAACAAAATGTGGCGCCTACTGCTTATCAACGTATTTATATTTTTTGTATTCTTTTGTATTAACATTACATTCGCGGTGATGACTTTTAATGATAAATATGTCGACACCCTGTGGAGATACAAGTGGTTATTTATCGACGGATGGCTTAACATCCAATTCCTCGGCTCTTTCATGATCATCTTGTATTGGTGGATGCCTACTGAGAACAACCACCGTTATGGTCTCGAACAACTTGCTCATGATGAGGGTGATGCTTGGGAAAGAGGCCCTAGTCACGACGGACATGCAATGATGTTGGCTGATGAAAGCGATTTCCAACGTGCCCTTGAGGAGGCAGATCAAGTTGCAGATTCTTTTGTCAATGAGAACAGAACTTCTATACATCGACTATCTGACTCTGAAAATGGATATACCAACATAAACGCCTCAAATAGGAATGTGTTTGTGCTTGATGATGATGAAGAGGAAGAAGACGTTACAAATACTGATGTCCATCTTGACAATGATAGCGATCAAGACGATGATCCCAAGCAGAAGTAAATCAAGTAAAAAATCCTCTTGCCATTTGATTAAAACTGGACAATCGCTTTTTTAATAGTAATCAAGATCATTCTAGGTTTTAGTGTGCGATTTTTGGGTATCCATCTGTTTATTTTTCATTTTTTAACCAATTTATTAAAAATATTTCATACTTTATTGAAAATTTACAATCTACGATTTTTTATAAAAAGGCCTCACAGCCAATCTGACTTTCTATTAATTTTTTCATTTATAAATTTACATATGAAGTTTCTGACTTTAGTTTCTAAAAGTATTTCGAGCTCTGCTTTTTTACCGAAATAAATAAGTTTTGATATTTCCATCCTCCACTTCTTTTTGGTTCTATGGCAATCGAGTAGAGAGAATGCCTTTTTTATACAATTCGGATTCAGAACAACCATTTTCTTTTCGTCTATTTGTTTTTTATATCTAAAAACGTTCAGTACATTTACAGTAAAAAAGAATCGGTTAGATAAAGGGGAATAAAGTTTAAAAAGTTTTTTTTTTACAAGTAGTGGAAAAAAAAAAAGGTTGAAATAAGAACAAAAAATCTGCAGAGATGTGAAAACATTACCTAGATCTATCACGACTATGTAAACCCAACCATACGAATCTAGGATTTGCATTTTGGCAAATTTTGCTGCGAGCAAGGTTAGACTCATAGTAAATTTGGAAAATATGTGCACCATGAGGATCATTATCAGTTAACACGAACCATTGAACATTGCTAAATCTCAAGAACGTCTTTAACACAGAGAGAAAATCTCGTGTGTTATGTGATGGATATCCCTTCCCGGTAATCAGCAAGAAGTTCTGGCTGGCAGTAGATAAAGTCTGTAACAAATTCAGGAAAATAGTTTCCTTTTCTACAATCAGCACATATTTTAGTCCATTTATGGGGCAGATAGAAGAAATTGAATTTGCGTCTGGAATTAACAACCCCTGGAATGCATCGAGCCTACAATCTATTGTTTTGCCATGAGTTGTTTGTATTTGAATGGGTCCGTAAATGAGACCGGTTGGGGAAGCCATTATTCTCATTTCAAATGGAGAAACTTGGAAGAATGATTCTAACTTGTTGCACATTCTGTCTACTTGTCTCTGTGAAGTGAATTTGACCATATTCTTGTAGTATATATCCCTCCTTCTTGTAAATTTTTTGTCGATCACTAGACCTTTTATTGCTTTCAGTATTAGTAGATACTGGATACCGCGTTTTGATTCAGATATTATAGTTGATGTTTTCTTTGATTTCCGTCTTTTTGACTTGTTATGGCCATGAATAGAATAAATTTGATTTGAATTTATTATTTCGGGGAGCTGGAATGGCTTAATTTTCCCAATCCCTATTTGAATCGAAATGAAATTTATAGTGTCGAGCAAATACTGGTCACTAGATGTATTTTCTGATGGATTGCGACTGTTTGGGGTTTTATTACTTTCGGAAAAAAAAATATTGTTTAAAACGGCCATGGAGTTACTATTTGCTGTTCTATTTGATTTCCTTGTTTCAGAGAATATACTAGAGGGCCCTCCAAGAGAGCATCCGTCTTGTTCCGATTTATCATTTAACAACAATGAATCGAAACTATTCTCAGAAGAGAACGAGTGTATTGAGGTTGAGGATGGAGAAAGAAGATATTCGTCGCTATAGCTATCTAGTTTAAATATTTGTTCGTCTTGAGAGCTGTTAAAAAAATCAAAGTAAATGTCATCAGAAGTACTTTTTTTCGAGCCATCAACATCGCTCTCAGAATTGAAAAAATTTGTTCCTAAACTGGATTCACTTTCCAGAGTAGTAAAAAGTATGTCATCGCTGTTTAAATTTTGAACTAGGATATCCTCCTCAGTATCTAAATTAGATTTTAGATAGATAGGATCAACAAAATTGCTATCTAGCAAAGTAATATTTGAGTCGAAATCCAATTCGGACAAACCATCGAGTGAATATTGGCATTGGCTGAACTTGGCATGGGGAGTGTCAATTTCAGACTTCACACATACATTGATCTGTTCGTAGTCAGATTGATATTGATTACATTGTATTAACTTTGTAGTATCGAATTCTAAATCAAAAAACAGATCTGAGGAGCTGTGATTCATAGCAAAAAATGGGTAGACAGCGATGAACTTTGGAGGGTGGGACTGTCAAAAAGATTCGGACTTTGTTTTGAAATTGGTTTAAATTCAGAATAGTACAGAAAAGTAAAAGAGGTATAAGAAACAAAAAAGACGCAGGATGTTTGTGGTTTTGAAAAGCAGCAGACTATCAGCAAAACTTGTCGGACTTCATTTTCTCCCTTCTGTCGAGCAGAGTCTCGCTGTACTTCCCCTCCAATTTGGCCTTTTTGAGCTCCTTCTTGGACAGGCTTGAAACCTTGTGCGTCCCATGTCTCCAGCTTTGGAATTTTTTCCTACATGTATAAACCTTGCATTTTACCAAAAAAAATCAAAATAATCGGGAAAATCAGGTGTCATGATTAATGCGGTGGTCTTACGTGGTTTCGAGCTCATCATTGGCCAAGCTTCCAACGCTGGTGTCGTCAGTCTTGGGCAATCGCGCCCGCATCCGGCTATATTTGACTTTAGCCTGACAGTAAGCCTTAAATACTTCTCCGAAGCCAATCGAGCAGGAATTGCAGTGGACATGCTGCTTGTTTGACCCGGAAACTCCTAAAGTCTTGTTAAGAGGAGTAAAAGACAAGAATCTGTTGTTTGAGGGGAGTGAGAACCCAATGTCTGCTCCTTCGAATCCCGAAACCTCTCGATCGGGATCTATCGTATTGGGGCCTCTTAGCAACCCTGCTTTATCCAGCCGCCCCATTAGAGATACAGACCCTGGCCCTTCTTCGTTGATTCTGAGAACTGGTTCCCAAGTCTCTGCTGGCCCAATTGCTACGGTTTCAACTGAAACCTCTCCCTTCAAGCTAAAGGACAAATATCCCCCGCGATACGTCTTAAACGCAAAATAATCATTTTCCGCTTGGCTTTTACCTTCACCGCCGTCAATTGCTAAATCTAAACGATTTGACATCCGTGTCTCGTTATTATTCAATGAAGATAGCTTTTGGCCCACAAACACTTGCTCTACTCCTTTTGGCTCATACTGCTTAGAATCCGCAGTATGTTCAACCGAAATGGGGGACAACCCTAAGTACTGAGTCTCTCGTGTTATTTGGCCAGTTTCCGTATATCCCCCCTTGTTCGTCAAAACACACAGCGCCTCATTACCGTTTTCTTCTCCAGGTATAACGAATATCAATGGCCCTTCTAGGTCATCCATGCTTTCTACTGGAACCCATCCTTTTTTGGTATTTTTTTTTAAAAAAGCATTATTAATAAACAAATTTTGTTGTTGCAATGACCTTTAACTGTTTAAATTGCATTTCTGGTTTACCTAGAAATGTAAAATATTTTATTTTTGTTAAAAAAAACAATAATCTTTACCTTCCATCTGATCAATATCCAGATCTTGTGACTTTTCCTGATTCCGATCAACTTTTTTTGTTTTCCTATGAATACGACGCCAACACTTGTTAAAAAATTTCAATTGGCTTGCAAATAAATCATCTCTTTGAGTTCAAGAGGCTTTTTCTTATTTTCATGGAAAATTTTCAGAGTTACTTACTTTTTCTTTTCATTTTTGAAACTCAACTTTGCTCTTTTGACGCTCTTATATTCGGACATTATTCTTTGAGCGATTTATTGGAAAATCTTTGGAAGTTTCGGGGAAATTTGTGAAACTCTCGATTTAGAAAAAAAAGGTTTACTAAAAATTAAATAGTATTCTCTAATATAAAATTTACAACTGTTTATACTAAAATTGTTAAATCCATATTTTTGACCTTATTAGTTAACTCTGGCTAGTCTTGATATGCACTTGATCTCGCTAAAAGTGGCAGAGCTGATTTTAAACATGACCAATTAATTTTCTATATTTAGTCCAAATTTTCAATTTCGTCATCCCTTTCAACTATAGGGACACTGTTTTTTCACGCCCAAATCATAAATCATTATTTATTATTTATTATTTATTATTTATACCAACCAACGCAACATACCACCCCCCACCCCCCAAATAATTGTTGCCATGAAATAGTAACGAATTCATTTCTCTCTCGCCAACAATTTTAAATTGGCTAAGTGGCAGACCTTTTATGTTTTTCATAGACTCGAGCATTTTAAATCTAGTGAAACTTTTATTAAAAGCACCTGTCCATTTGCATCTTTTTTTTGAAAATAGTGAAAATAAATACCCCTAAAAACGGGGGGATTGTATCACAGAGTTTTATTGTAAGATAACGTCATTAAAAACTATACTAAAAAAATATCAA